>PVKP010032746.1:0-25671 GCA_004027715.1 Plecturocebus donacophilus | reverse complement strand
TCTTATGTTTCTTTCATCAATTCTTTCAATGAATAGATAAAAATGTACTGAGCACCCTCAAGAGGCCAGGCAGTGTCCAGTGTTGAGGCCAGCTGCTCCATGTTAGTCTGAAGCTAGAAAATCCACATTTTCCTCTCCCATTCTGCCCACCAGAAAGATTATCCTAGGGATACCCAAGGCCATGTATCTCCCTTTGAGCTCATTTACTCTACTTTGTTTCCAACTTTCTTGGTTTCTCAATATCCACCTCCCCTCCCCAATTTTATCTCCATTCCTTGGTTGGTTTGTCTTTTCTTGCCATCCTAGCTTTGCTACTTGATACCTATATAGGGCAAAGTCTAGGGCTCTGATTGGTAATGTAATAAACTACGTTTATTTCCACAGTAGACTGGAAGTTCTTTGATGTCAGGGACACATTTTTTCATCTTTGTATCCCCAGAGCCCCGAAATACAGCTAATACATAGCAGCACTCCAAGTTGCTGAAAGAAAAGAAAGAACGTAATGATACACATGTAATTAGCAAGAATATATTATCATGCTAAATCTTACACACATCTATTCCCACAAAGCTCACAAGTGTTAGAGAAGAAAAAGATAGACCTGAGATGGGGTTAGAGGGACTGGATTATCTTTTCTGGAAACCAGAGGCTTTGTGCCACCCATGGCTGAACCACTCCAGTGTTTACTTTCATTGGAATCTTTTGAAAACTGTTGCCTCCTTCCCAAGTATAAACAAAGATTTCATTGTGAATATCACTTTCTTTCTTTCTAGGAATCAAGACACTTCATCCTCTTTGGCAACAATACTTTGATATCTCCTTATGTCTCTTATTGTTTACTTTTTAGTAAAAAGAACATCATTTTTAGCCTCATTGCCCTAGGAAATGACTCTTTTCCTTTGAGCCAGATTTTTCTTGTTGTTTACTTCTGCCATCAGCCACCAATACTCTCCACAGTGATAGAACCTGTAGCCTAGACTGCTATGTGGCTATATATAAAATCTACAGTAATCTCTCCAACCCATTTTGACCAAGTCACTGAGACAACTTGTAGCTCATGGCTGTAAACCCATCATTGTATTCGACTTTCATTTACCATCCATCCTACTCTAGCAGGATTTTTCTTCCAGAAACTAGCAAATATTTCAAATCCTGCATTTATATTTTGACACATTCTTCCCACTTGTCTCTCATCAGCCCACAGTGAGTTTTAGAGAGAATTTTTTTTTTCAGCAGTTCCCATTGCAGGAGATAATGACATGCAAACCCAAGCTAGGTTCGAACAGGCTCACTCCCTTTGGTATGACATGTAGTGTATTAGTCCATTTTCACTCTGCTGTAAAGAAATTCTCGAGACTGGGTAATTTATAAAGGAAAGAGGTTTAATTGACTCACAGTTCTGCATGGCTGGGGAGGCCTCAGGAAGCTTAACCATCATGGTGGAGTAGGAAGCAGGCACCTTCTTTACAACTCAGAAGGAAAGAGAACCTGTGGAGGAACAGTCAAACACTTATAAAACCAGCAGATCCCGTGAGAACCCATTCACTATCAGTAGGGCAGCACAGGGGAGACCACCCCCACGATTCAATCACCTCTCCCCATTGAACAGTTTGAGATGAGATTTGGGCGGGGACACAGAGCCAAATCATATCATGTGGCTAAATTACGGTGACATTGAGTCAGAAACCTGGCAGACAGACTTTAGACAAATTTCCTTATCCTTAAGGAAATTCTTTGAAGAGCTTAAAGGCTTATGCAATTATGTTTTATATATAGAGGTAGTTATAAGAGTAGAAATTAAAAAATTTCAGCCCTCTCACATCCCATAAAATCATTTAGAGACATTGTCTCATTACACATGAAAAACGTAAGCTCAGAGAAGTCAAGTGAGTTGCTGGAGTCATATAGATAGTGGCAGAGTCAAAAATAATTATGATTTTTCATTTAGTGGGTGGAGATTTAGTGGCCTGCTCACACCTAGAAATCCTGGAGGCTCTATAACAGGGCAAGGCACAATGATATGTTTCATTGTACACAAAGACTCCTTTCCTTCCTGTGAACTGTTTATGGTTCAGCCTAAAATGGTGGGAATGGCATACCAAACACGGTTTGGTATTAGAGCTATCAAAAGGGGTATTGTAAAGACAGTTTAAATTCAGCTGATTGGTAGAACAAATCGTGAAGGGTTTCTCTAGCATACTCAAAAGAGAAAGATGGTAACTACAACAGAAGCAAGAAGAACAAGGTGACACAGCAGAATCCTCAGCAATCAGTATTTAAGCATGGAAAACAAGGGTTGGTTGGAAAAGAGTGAAGAGGAAACTGTGCAACAAAAAATTGCTGGAATTTGCCCTGTCTCCCTTGTAAATTGCAAGCAGCCACAACAACAAAACAATTGCAAGCATCAACAACAACGAAAATCCTACTAGCAGGAGCTACACCCAGAAGCAGCATTGTTTCTATACTAAGAAGTCTGGAGAGAGATATGAGAGGCTGGGTCAGCCGCTCAACAATCCCAGCAGTGACTCAGGTCTCTCACGCTTGCTCTGCCTCCTTCCTCCCTTGACTTTTCACCCTCATGCTTGCCACCTGCTTTCATAAGATGGCTGCTGGGTGTTTCAGGAATTTCTCCCACCCAGGCCAGCATCATGAGCAATAGAGAGAAATAGTACTATGCCAGCTAGCTCTTCTTTTATGACTATCTTTTCACAAGGAGGGAACATCTGTCCCAGAATCCCCTAGGAGCCTTCCCCTTCCATGTCACTGGACAGACTGTGTCACAGTGCCACTCTTAGCTGTAAAATAAACTGGGACCATGAATACAGGACAGAGGGCAATGAGATTCCATGACTGCCTTAGATTTATAACCTTTCATCCATTGAGGTTGGAGGACAGGGTCTATATTCTCTGAGATCAATGGATTTTCTTCCACAAAATCAGCATTCTATTAGTAGGGGGAAGAGGGGATGTTGGGTAGGATACAATAAATGAGGCTACAAAGTATTTGCTACAGTATTTGCTTTAAGAAACTGAATTTAGGAGTTATTGCCTTCAGGCAACGTATCTTCCAGACCTTTGTTTTCTGATCTCATGGTTTGGGATCAGAAATGAGCCATCACTTTCTTCAAGAGGATCTTTCTTCATGCTTTTCAGGCCTTGTAATCATGCAAGAGGTTCATCTTGCCCACTGCCCAGAAAAGTCAATGCACTGAGAACAGGTTTTTGAAGAAAATAAAGAGTTATAGTGATTGAAGGGCTGGCCAAGTGGAAGGATGAGAGTTAATTTTCAAATCTGTCTCCCTAAGAACCTAGAGAGTTTTTTTTTTTTGACAGAGTTTTGCTCTTGTCACCCTTGCTGTAGTGCAATAGCACGATCTCAGCTCACTGCAACCTCTGCCTCCCAGGTTCAAACAATTCTCCTGCCTCAGCCTTCTGAGTAGCCAGACATACAGGTGTGTACCACCACGCCCAGCTAATTTTTTGTATTTTTAGTACAGATGGGGTTTCACCATGTTGTCCACGCTGGTCTTCAACTCCTGACCTCAGGGTGATCTGCCCACCTCGACCTCCCAAACTGCTGGAATTACAGGCATGAGCCACTGTGCCTGGCCAAGGCTAGGGTTTTTATAGATAAGTTGGTGGGCAAGGGACTAGGAAATGGGCGCTGCTGATTGGTTGGAGATGTAATCATAGGGGTGTGGAAAACAGTCCTTGTCTGCTGAGTTAGCTTCTGGGTGGGGGCCACAGGACTGGCTGAGTGGGTCATGGGTCCAGGTGCAGTCAGTTGGTCCCAGAATGCAAAAGTCTGAAAAACATCTCAAAAGGCCGATCTTAGGTTCTACAATAATGATGCTATCTACAGGAGCAATTGGGTAGGTCCCAAATCTTGTGACCTCCAGCTTTATGACTCTTGACCAGTAAGGGATTAGACCAGAAAGCAAGCTAGGGAACAATGGCTGGTTATCATTTAATTACACCTACATCCTAGCAGATTAAGGCCCCTTCCACAATCATAACCAAGTGGCCTTTCATAACCTAGTTAGTCATACAAAGGCAGTTTCAGTCCCCGAACAAAGAGGACTTTGAGGGAGGGACTATTATCATCCTTGCTTCAAAGCTAAACTATAAATTCCTCCCATGGTTAGCTTGGCCTACACCCAGGAGTAAGCAAGGACAGCCAGCCTGTGAGGCTGGAAGCAAGATGGAATCAACCATGCTAGATTTTTTTCCCACTGTCATAATCTTTGCAAAGATAGTTTCAGTCTGGGTGAAATTTGCAAATGCCTTTACTGTGTAATTTTCTTTCGACTCCTAGTCCTTCAGTTAGAATCAGTTAGCGTTAGATTTGGTGAAAGAAACAGACCCAAAATAAAGTGACTTATATGAAAGAGGAGCTTATTTCTCCTGGTTAAAGTGAAGCTTGTGCGGTGGCTCTGTCCACAAAGTCCTCAGGGACCCACCTCCTTTTATCTTGCTGCTTTCCTATAATGCTCTGAGGGTTGAATTTATGATTTAAAACAGCCTCTTAGACAAGCCAACACATCTGCATTTCAATCACAGGGAAGGAAGACGGAAAAAAAGAAGACAAATTTTTGTTGTATCTGTTTGGTAAGAATGGCTGTCACACCTTGCTACATGATACTTTTTCTTACAGCTGTTTCCCAGTACATAGTCATAGGGCCACAGCTAGCTGCATGGGAGGCTGCAAGAAGTCTTTCTTCTGGGTGGCCATGTATCCAGTGAAAATAAAGGTATTATATTACCTAAAACTTGAGGGTTGTAGTATCATGAAACAACAACAGCAACACCTGGATACTAAGGACCAGTTGGCAATCTCTGCCATCCTCTCCTCTGTTGAACTTAGCTCATCTGGGCCAACTCTGTCAGAAATTCTTTTGTACTTTAACCCAATGCACTAAATCTCAGTGAGCATATGAGCAGATTTCATGGAGTTGACAGCATCAAAGGGAAAAAAGTCATTAATGAAAATCATTTCCCTCCCCATTAATGAAAATCATATCCCATTAATGAAAATCGTATCCACTAGGGAGTACGTACCCCTAAGCCCAGACCTTAGGGATCTATCTCTGCTTGTGACATGAATACTCATAAATATAAGTTTTGCAAGTGGAACACTAAGTATTCTCAGTAGTAACCAAATGAATACAAGATGTTGACGCATGTCACTTTGACTCTGTGAGGTGTTGATTTTGTATATATAAACACAAACATTTAAATCAAAATTATATTTGCATCAAAAAAAGTATGTCCTACAGCAAATTTCATTTTGAAAATTTATTAGAAATTCATTTTTATATTTTGTTTTAAAATTATATATTACATACAAACTTATATAACATTTATATAACTGTTTCTCATTTTTCTACTTTACTAAAATTATTTTGACTGGAATCAGTTCCAGTTCTTCCCATTGAAGTTACAGTTTAGCATTACTTTTTGTCTTCATGATAAATTATAGTCATTAGAGTTTCTGACATTATGAGCTTTCTTTTTTGTGGTTAATTAACCAAGACCAATTGTTTTTCTGCTCACACTTTGTAGATCTAAATCTTGTCAAAAAGATTTGATGGATTTTTTTTAAGTGACAAATTTTACAATATCTGTTTTTCTCAATTTTTCCAGTTTTCAATGTTTTGGCCACTGTTAATTTCATTTTGTATTTATTTCTATCAAATCGTTTTCCCTGTCAACCTGGTCACAGTATCCTTGGCATTACAATAGCCAGGCAAAATAACGAGAAAAAACCCAATGAGATAAAACCCCCAATTCCAGGTAACTATTCTGACATGTTTGGTGGCTATAAAGACAGAAATGAATACATCTTAGGAATCATCTAGTTCAATCTTCTCATTTTATAAGTGAGAAAACTGAGCTTCCCCAAGAAAGATGATGAAGGCTTGAGCAAGTGCAAGAGTTATTAAGGATGGAGGTGATAAGCGGATGTGATAAATACTGACTGGGCTATGGGATGACAAAGAGGGACAAGTCTGGAATGATCGTGGATTTCAGGCTTGGGTGACTGGCTGGATATTGATGCAATTAACTCAGACAAAAATACACAAGTAGGTCAGGTTTGGGGGTGGGGATAGAGGATGAGTTCAGGTTTTAAAATGCTAGCTTGATGTTTATGTGGAATCTGGATATTTGAATAATAATTTTTTTTTTTTTTTGAGACAGAGTCTTGCCCTGTGGCCCAGGCTGGAGTGTTATGGCACAACCTCCGCTCACTGCAACCTCCACCTCCTGGATTCAAATGCTTCTCCTGCCTCAGCCTCCCGAGTAACTGGGATTACAGATGCCCACCACCATGCCCAGCTAAGTTTTGTATTTTTAGTGGAGATGGAGTTTTACCATGTTGGCCAGGCTGGTCTCCAACTCCTGACCTCAGGTGATCTACCTGCCTTGGCCTCCCAAAGTGTTAGGATTACAGGTGTGAGCCATTGCACCCGACCTGAATAAGACATTTTAAAAAAGGTTTGAATGGAAAGATAGACTTGGGAGTTGTCAGCTTACAAACTTACAGGTGTTAGTTACCTGACAAGAGACAAAGTCACCACCCTGGGAAAATACACACCAAGGAGGTGAAGTTGGTGCAGGCCTGCAGACCTCATATGGACAGCCGATGTGATTTGTTTGGTCCAAAATAAATGTTTAATAAAATGTGAATTAGTGAGCAACACTTAAAATTTGGGAGATTTTATGTAAATATCTGCATATCGATTTGTCTTTTAAAGAGAGGATCTGACATAGTGGGTCAGCATTCCTGCTTGGCAAAAATCGACAGAGCTGTGTAGGGACCATGAGCTCCAGAGCACCACAGTCTGCATCCCTGGGCTCACTCCTCTGTGTTAACTGCCCGGCTCATGCAGGCTTTGGAGTTTGCAGCCTCTGATGTAGCATAAGAAAGCCAAGGGAATAAAAAGCTCAGGAAAAGGGAAAGTGGAAGTCAGGGATAGAAACTGAGGAAAGATAGAGAGGTGAGAGGAGAACCCAGAGGACAGACTTGGCAACAAAGAAGCAAAGGAATCAGGTTTGAAAGGAGGAGAAAAAAAACCTTGTTTTAGCTGTATTATCCAGCTATTTGCTTAGGCCCCAAATTTAGGAGTTGTTTTTGACATTTTTCTTTTCCTTATCTAAACTTGTCTCCAAGTCTGTCACATCTACCTCAGAATTATTCCTGAGATTTGTCCATTTCTATCATTTGTTACCTGCTCATTGCAAAAGCAACTGTTGTCTTTGCATCGTTTTAAATTGATTCTCAAAAGTTCCATGTATACACAGCAGCCAGCAGGGTGATCTTATAAAACTAGATCCTGCTACTCACATGTTGAAAACTCTTCACTAGTTTCCCATTACACTTGGAATAAACTCTGTATTCCTCACAGGGACAGAAAATCTGTGCATAATGGGGACTCTCCTTGCCTTGATCTCATCCTCTGTTTTCCCCCTGGCCTACTTTTTCACTTTCTCCAGGGCACCACATTCTGCCCCTTCTGCATTGCTTGCTCACATGTAGATCCTTCTCTTGGCTGTTCTTTCCTTAGATCTCCACAGAGCTGGCTTCTTCTCAGTTTACTGAGCCTCTTCAGAGGGCACTTTCTTGAAATCTCAAATCAAAAGATCACCTGTCTTCCTTTAATTTCTCAGCAACTTACTATTTTTCTTCTACATTTAATGTTTCCTTTCTCAACTAGAAAGTAATCTCCATTAGGGTAGGCACAGCGTCCGTCTTGTTCCCAGTTGTTTCCCCAGCGTCTGTTAACGGTGCTTGCCTGGCACACTGGAGGACATTAAATTGTGGTGGAATGAATATATGAACAAAAGTCACAAGCATTAGAGGTGAGAGAAGGCTAAGGAAAAAACCTGCACATCTGTATTTCAGTAACTTTTAAAATTTTCTTTTATTTTATTAGAAACAGGGTCTCGCCCTGTGGCCCAGGCTGGAGTGCAGTGGCACGTTCATAGCTCACTGCAGTCTCAACCTCGTGGGCCTAAGCAATCCTCCACCTCAGCCTCCCGAGTAGCTGGGACCACAGGTGCACGCCACCATACCCGCCTAAGTTTTAAATTTGTTTGTAGAGATGGAGCCTCCACATGTTGCCCAGACTGATGATTTTTTCTTAAGTGTCATAAAGATTTTGTAATTAGGAACAGTAGGGTACCACGGCAACCCTACAAGCCACAGCGAGCCAAGCTGCTCACGCCCTCCTATGGCCGCGCCTGCGCAGACCTCCCTCGGGCGGTCCCGCCCTATCGTTCCCAAGGGGGCGGGGTTAGCAAAAGGCGGGCCCAGACGGGCCAGGCGGAGTGCCGCGCCGGGCGCGCGTGGATGGCGTCACTCGGCGCTTGCCAGGGTAGCTCGTAGTAGCCCCGAGTCTGCGGAAGTGGAGACCTGTGGGCGGCGGCTGAGCCAGGTAACCTGTTCGTTCCCTGTTGGGTCCCTGCCTTCCTCTCCTCCGGCGTCAGGATGGCGGCGGGGACAGTACCATTCCGTTCTGAAGGCGACGGGGAACCCTCCCTCACCCTCACTTTTGCTCGGCCAGCGAGGACTCCCATCCCCTCCTCAGTTCTCCCAGACTCCTGGGGCTGAAACACATTCTGGGGCCTGGGCGGAGCGGTCACATCTCACCACCTCAGCTGTAGAGGGGTCATGGGCCCTGGCTGTCTTCTCCCCGGCGGCACAGACCTTTCTCAGCCTCTGGGTGCCTCCTCCTCCGTCTCTTCCCTCCAGGCCCTCGGTCACCTGCCGGTCTCGGCTTCTAGCCCCACAGGGCTCATTTCCAGTCGTAAATAGGCAAAACAGTTCTCGATTCGGTTCATTTCCACTTGCAGTGAAACCCATCCACCTCTCCTTCCCCCGGAGGAGCTTTACTGAGAGCACCAAGTTTTGAGTTTTGGTGTCCCTATAGAACATTCATACCCTGTTAGTCTGGAGTTTTGCTCATTAATGCATGCATGGGCGGGGAAGGGGTGGCACGGTAATGTGATTCCCTATTGTGATAATAAAAGATCCACTTGGGATCCAATCCACTGTTGAGATGCATGGAACAGTTAATAGCGTTGCATAAAATGCCCCTTGTACCTGGATTTCTTTTTGGTTTTCGAGCAATGATGACAATTACTCTTGCAAAGGTAGTTCTCAAAATAAGTAACATAACCCGCTAGGGATGTTTAGATCGCAAAAAACAAACAAAACAATAAGGTTCATATGGTTGATAAATAATATGGGTTATTACAAAACCTGACAGAATAGATGCTGGGTATATGGGGTGAGAAGCAGAATTCTGAAATTCTTGATCTCATTGATGGTTGGTTTTGTATTTTTTAAATACTTTTAGTCTGTTCCATTTTGAATCGTGTATTTTGTACTTCGTATAATTCTGGGAAGCCTACCAATGACTTGCTAATTGGGAAGATTAGATTCTTCCAATATTTGAAGGACAAAGTAGAATAAGGTTAGCGTATAATAGTTGCTTATTGTTGGCCCACCTGCTTTATACCAGGGACTATGTTCAACACTTTGCGTATGTTTTATCTTTACTTCATACAACCACCTTTTGAGTTAGGAATTATTGCTCCCAACTTACAGAGTAGGAAATTGAGGTTCGGTTATGTGAAATTGACTTGCTAAAAATTCACAGTTAACTAAATGGCAAAACCAAGATTTAAATTCAGGTCTGCCAATGAGACTTTAAAGCCTGCGCTTTCCTTATTTTTTAAAGAACTCTGCTAATGATCAAATTTTGGGCTTTTTACAGTAGTTACACACAATTTTATGAGTTTGTTCACCTACGCAAATGATTTGACACTTTTTAATATCTTTAATACTGTATTAAGTTCCCATGTTCCTGGAGTTAAAACACCTGAAAAGCTTGATTTGTGATCCTTCCTGCACACACACACACACACACACACACACACACACAATCCTTTAAGAATGAGATAAATGGCAAACAAGATTGTGCGGTGAAACCCTGCTGTTTGGAGCCCTCAGGGAATGGGTAATTTTACAGTTGAGAGCTTCTTTAGAAATGAAAAGTATATTGACTCTTTGAGATGGAAATTTAAAAAATGTGCTATACAATTTCTTCCCATCTTAAACACTCAGAATCTTGAGTAGATTTTTGACTTCTCCTTATGTAGTCCTGAACATAATATGTTGTCCTGTGTTGTAACACAGTGATCTTCTCAGAGCTTAGCCCCCAAACTGCTTTACATTTTAAGTTTGACAACTGGATGCGGTGGCTCAAGCCTGTAATCCCAGCACTTTGGGAGGCCCAGGTGGGCAGATCACTTGAGGTCAGGAGTTTGAGACCAGCCTGGCCAACGTGGTGACACCCTGTCTCTACTAAAAATACAAAAATTAGCTGGTCGTGGTGGCACATGCCCATAGTCCCAGCTACTTGGGAGGCTGAGGCAGGAGAATCGCTCGAACCTGGAAAGTGGAGGTTGCAGTGAGCCGAGATCACACCACTGCACTCCAGCCTGGGCAACAGAGTGAGACTCTGTCTAAAAAACAAACAAACAAACAAACAAGTTTGCCTGTATTTTTTGTAGTATATGCCTCAGTATCATATCACCAAGAGATAGTGAAGCATAGCGATTAAACCCAGAGACTGTGTAACCAGACTGGTAGGGTTTAAATCTTAGCTTTGTCACTTCCTAGCAGCACAGTGAGCCCCGGCAAGGTACTTGACCCCTCTACACCTGTTTCCTCATTTGTAAAATGGAAATAATGAGAATACTTGGAAGACTTGTGAGGATAAAATGAGTTAATATGTGTAAAGAACTTAGAAAAATGCCAGGTGTGTGGAAAGTGCCATATAAGTGTTTACTGATACTATTAGTCTGGTTTTGACTTTAGGTCTTTGAAAATTGCATTCTAGTTCTAGAAAAACGTTCCTCAGGCTGGGCACAGTGGCTCATGCCTGTAATCCTAGCACTGTGGAAGGCCGAGGTGGGCGGATCTCCTGAGATTGGAAGTTCGAGACCAGCCTGACCAACATGGAGAAACCTCATCTCTACTAAAATTACAAAATTAGCTGGGTGTGGTCACACGTGCCTGTAATCTGAGCTACTCGGGAAGCTGAGGCAGGAGAATCGCTTGAATGTGGGAGGTGGAGGTCGTGGTAAGGCAAGATTGCGCCACTGCACTCCAGACTGGGCAACAAGAGCGAAACTCTGTCTCAAAAAAACAAAACAAGAACACAAAAAGTGTTCCTCAAGTGATATTTGATATATGATAATTACCAGTTTACTAGACAATTAAATTACCCTAATGGGAATCCTTTATCCTAAGCCATTCTGGGAAATTGTTAATTAAATCTACTTTCATTGTGTTTGTAATAAAGTAGGCGCTTTGCTTGGATACTTCATTTTATTATATGTATGAAAATAATGGACATTTAATTTCTGTTTTGAATGTGGGGGCCATTTTAGTGGTATAAATTATGGTCTACTAATACATAGAAACACTCTTTACTTTTTTTTTCTTTCTTTCTTTCTTTTTTTTTTTTTTAAAGATGGGGTTTCACCATAATGGCCAGGGTGGTCTTGAACTCCTGACCTCAGGTGATCCACCCACCTTGGCTTCCCAAAGTGCTAGGATTACAAGCGTGAGCCACTGCGCCCGGCCCACTCTTTACTTTTTAATACCAGTTGATTTACACATTTATTTATTGTGCCCTATAAAGGTATACACTGTTGCACTTAAGTTATCATAGTTCTATATGGATAAGTATCTCTTTTAAAAAAAACCCACCATTAGGCATTGACCACACATAAACATATGTCCTCAGTACAATTCTCTTTCCCTCTCCTTTCTCCAAAAAGTTCTAAAAATTGACTGTATCAACAAAGGGAAATAATGCTCCTGATGAAGTTTTCAAGGAATGTACCCATTTTTAGGTGTGTATTTTATTTTATTTTATTTTTCTGAGACGAGGTTTTCCTTTGTTACCCAGGCTGGAGTGCAGTATCATCATCTTGGCTCACTGCAGCTTCAACCTCCTGGGCTCAAGTGATTCTCCCATCCTAGCCTCCCAAGTAGCTGAGGCCACAGGCATGCACTCCCATGCCCAGCTAATTTTTAATTTTTTTTTTTTTTTTTAGAGACAGGATCTCACTATGTTATCCAGGCTGGTCTTGAACTCCTGGGCTCAAGCAGTCCTCCTGCCTTGGCCTCCCAAAATGCTGGGTTTGCAGGCTTGAACCACTGCATCCAGCCTAGATATGTATTTTAAACCAAGGCCAGCTAAGAGCTGATATTGACTCTTTTGGTGTCCATAGTTAACTACTTGAGAATAAGTAGTATATTGTTAATTTAATTTTTAATTTTTATTTTTTTGAGATGGGGTTCTCATTCTGTCATCCAGGTTGGAGTGCATGGCAAGATCACGGCTGACTGCAACCTCCACCTCCCAGGCTCAAGAGAACCTCTCACTTCAGCTCCCAGAGTAGCTGGGACCACAGACGCACACCGCCACACCTGGCTAATTTTTTGTAGTTTTGGTAGAGGCGGGGTTTCAGTATGTTGCCCAGGCTGGTCTTGAATGCCTGACCTCAAGCAATCTGTCTGCCTCGGCCTCCCAAAGTGCTGGGATTACAGGCGTGAGCTACCCTGCCCGGCATGGCTTGAGTTCATTTATCCTAAGGTTTTGCCAGTACCAGATTTGCAGTTTAAATTGTTTTGCCTGCCACAGTCTCCCTCTACCTTCTCCTTTCCTACTTTCTTTAAAACTAAAAATTACAACTGAGCTTAGTAGGCAGTGGAGGAGCAACTGAACCCAGACTGTCAAAATGGAAACCACTGTGCCTCTTACTTGATTGGGGTGACAACATTTAAGTGGAATTCAGACTGCACTTTCACAGCCTAGTTCTTTTTTTTTTTTTTTTTTGAGTCAGAATTTTATTCTTATTGGCCAGGCTGGAGTGCAGTGGCTCCATTTCAGCTCCTCATAACCTCCGCCTCCTGGGTTCAAGCGATTCTTCTGCCTCAGCCTCCTGAGTAGCTGGGATTACAGGCATGCGCCACCATGCCCGGCTAATTTTGTATTTTTTAGTAGAGATGGAGTTTCTCCATGTTAATCAGGCTGGTCTTGAACTCCCAACCTCAGGTGATCCGCCCGCCTTGGCCTCCCAAAGTACTGGGATTACAGGCATGAGCCACCATGCCCAGCCACAACCTAGTTCTTATTCTTCTCTGAGAGCCTTGTCTTTGAAAAGCAGATCCTGAAACTTTGTGTGATCTCATATTGCATGTAAATGGTTCTGGTGTTTGACTTTGGATGTTGCACAGTTCTTGCTCTGCTGTTCTACTGATAGGAAGAGCTTTTTGCTCATATTGTTATTGACTGTTAGAATAGTTTATAGTGTACTCATTTTGCTGTTAACTCATCACTCGTTGTTTGTTTCTTGAAGAAATTATTTTGAAATAGCATTTTTATATAAATAACCAATTTCATTATGATTTTTTTCCCTGGCTTTTTCATTTGCTTACATTTCATTTATTTGACACTTGTTTTTTTTTCTTTTTCGAGACAGAGTTTTGCTTTTGTTGTCCAGGCTGGAGTGCAATGGCACAATCTCAGCTCACTGCAACCTCCGCCTCCTGGGTTCAAGCAATTCTCCTGCCTCAGCCTCCTGAGTAGCTGGGACTATAGGCATGCGTTGCCATGCTCAGCTAATTTTGTATTTTTCGTAGAGATCGGGATGCTCCATGTTGGTCAGGCTGGTATCAAACTCCTGACCTCAGGTGATCTGCCCGCCTTGGCCTCCCAAAATGCTGGGATTGCAGGTATGAGCCACCATGTGCCCAGCCCTATTTGACACTTGTAACTGCAGGTTTAGTTTTAGAAAGTGTTGGAAATCAGGATGTGCTTGATATATTTTGGCATCAGTAGAGACACATCAGCCTATTTTTATTTTTTTTTTGCACCAGTAATATCTTGTGTATTAGCAAGTACAGTGTGTGTTTGGAGGCGTAAACTGTCGGTAATGTCTGGTAGAAGCAGAATTATAGAATGAATGTTAAAGCCTCAGAGAGTCTTTTTACTCTTCATTGATCAGCTGGGAGTCTGAAGCCTGGGATGATTAAATTATTTGACTGTATTCACATAGTATTAGAATCCATTATTTACAGGGTTTAATTTTTAATGTTTTATTTTTGTGAGTAGGTAGTAGGGTATATATTTATGAGGTACGGGAGATATTTTCGTTACAGGCATATGATGTGTAATAATCACATCAGGACAAATGGGGTATCCATAGAACCCTTTTAAAAAAAAGAATAATGTTCTATGTTCTTTCAAATCACACCTCTTTGTATTTATGTAGCATCCTTATTTATAAGAGAGGCCTCCAAGTTTTTTGCTCATATGTATTTAATTACCATTCTTCTTATGTTTTGGGTGAGAGATAATGCCCCAAATTAGAAAGTCTGCAGAGGGGATATACTCATATAACAGATCGCAGAGACACTTAAATTGATTTTGAAATTGATTATATGTGGGTGAGATTAGGAAATCTAGGATAATCCCAGGAGTCTGGCTTGGGCAACTGGTTAGATGGTGGTGTCATTCACTAGGAAAACTTAGTTAAAGGATCACAGCTAGAGATGTTTGAAGGGACTAGAGAATGGTTTGCACAGTCAAGTGAGAAGCATTGAAGCTAAAGCTACAGGATGCACCAACATCTAAGAAGTGGGAGAAGGAAGGGTGAAAGAAAGGTAGCAAGCAAGATAGAGAGGAAAGCATGGTATCACGAATACTAAAAGAGAAGTTTTAAGGAGGGCATTTTTATTTGTGTTAATGCTGCAAAATTAAGAGCTGGAAGAACCTACTGCACTTGGCAACTAGGAAGTCATCTGCCTCCACTGTGGAGTTTTAGTGGCACAGTATGGATGTGAGCAGTGAACAGTGGACTGAAATGGGTAGAGTAAGGGGGACAGGGAATGAGGACAGTTCTTTAAGCTTTTTTTGAGAAGGAGTCTCGCTCCATCACCCAGGCTGCAGTGCAGTGGCGTGGTCTTGACTCATGGCAACCTCTGCCTCCTGGGTTTAAGCAATTCTCCTGACTCAGCCTTGTGAGTAGCCAGGACTACAGGTGCCCACCACCACTCCCAGCTAATTTTTGTATTTTTAGTAGAGACGGGATTTCACCTTGTTGGCCAGGCTGGTCTTGAACTCCTGATCTCAGGCGATCCGCCTGCCTTGGCCTCCAAAATGCTGGGATTACTGGCATCAGACCACCATGCCTGGCCGAGGACAGTTCTTTTAAGGAATTTGGCTGTGAGGACAGAAAGAAGAATTAGAGGGAGATGTGGATTTAAGAGAGGGTTTTGTTCATTTGTGGGTTTTTCCCATAAGAAGAGACTGGAACATTCACGTTTCTGAGGTGGAAAGGTCTTGGAAACAGGAAGATGCTGAGGTTGAGGATTTAGGGGGCTGGAGGATTGATGAAGCAAGGTCCCAGAGGCCATCAAAAGATGATCTCCAGAGCACAGGCCACCTTCAGGCTATGCAGGGCATCAGGGACACTTCTTCCACTCTTGGGAGGGATGGGGAGAAGGGTGGGCACAGACGTGAGTGAGTGTGTGGGATGGGGAAGAAATGTGTGGAAGTTCTTGTTTGATGGAGCAAAAACTTTTTAGTGTAGCAGGTGAATTTGCTGATACTGTGTTGATTTGTTGGGATAGGGATTGAGTAAAGTGGTAGAAGTTTAGAATAATCACTGAGGGAAAAGGACAGGGCTTGAGAGGGAGATCAGTGAGAAACATGAAGGGTTGCCTGTCTAGGAATGTTGGTGTCCCAACAACATTGGAATCTATGAATATGTAGAGTCAGATGTTCTTGTGAGTGTGCTATTTATTTATTCAGCTTTTGTTGAGCTTAGTAGTTTAGAAGTAGAAAAGGTAGATGATTCCATTTATTAAAGGTTTGCTTTTATAAAAGTTGTGTGAGAATGGTGAAAGAACAAGAGACATGAGGTTAAAATGTTCCAAGAGTGTTTGAAGAAATGAACCATGTTATTCTAAAGAAGGGCATAGAGGCCGGGCACTGTGGTTTACTCATCCCAGCACCTTGGGGGACCAAAGCAGGAGGATCCCTTGAGCCCAGGAGTTCAAGACCAGCCTGCGCAACATGGTGAAATCCTGTCTCTACAAAAAATAAAAAAATTAGCCAGGCATGATGGTGTACGCCTGTAGTCTCAGCTACTTGGGGGTGGCTGAGATTGGAGGATCACTTGAGCCTGGTAGGTTGAGGCTGCAGTGAGTTGAGATGGCACCACTGCACTCCAGCCTGGGAGACACAGCAATGAGGAGACCCTCTCTCAAAAATTTTTTTTTAAAAAGAAGACCATAGAGCAGGGAGTCTCCACTTCTGAAACGTTTGTAATTCTCTGCTGTGGGGGCTGTCCTGTGCATTGTAGGATGTTAGCAGTATCTCTAGCCTCTGCCTATTAGATGCCTGTAACAGCCCTCTCCAGTGTGATAATCAAAAGTGTCCCAAATGTCACCAAATGTCTTCTGAGGGGTAAAATCAGCCCCATTTGAGAACTACTGCCATAAAGTCAGAGGAAGCAGATGGATTGGAGAAAATGTTAAAGCTAAGGGACTGGAGTCTCAGTGAAAGAAGAAAGAAGAACAGGCAAGTAAGCCAGAGGAAGAATAGGAAGACTGGGAGCCTGTGCTCAGAGGTTAGACTACTGAAATCACGTCAGAGGCGGAGCTCTTCCACATAGTGAAAAATGTCACGAATGGACCATTGGTCTTCTTTCTGTTATAAATTTTATAAACAGATTAATGTCAAAGATCATTATACATTTCTTTGAGAGTGAAGAAAAAACATCTAGGCTTGTTTCATAACAGCAGTGGTTATTTCCACTACTAGGCTTAGTGACCATTGTTCAGTCTCACATCCATTAATTATGCTGAGTAATTCTTTTGAAAAGTGATGTTTTTTATTTCTTGACTCATAATGCATTTAACTTACATGATATTTGAGAATAAACCTCTATTTTACATTGAGATTTATACCAAATGACAAAATATGGGCTGTCTCTATCTTTGGACAGAATGAGAAAGAAACACTTTTTCTACAAGGAAAATTGTCTTAAAAAACAGCAAAAAGGATGAAATAGTTGCCTAAATAAGAGGCATAACTCAGACATATTCAGAAACTAGTTTTCAATCTTAGTTTTTGCTGCAGGTTTTCTCAGGATTGTGTAGTAATCATCACAGTGGTTATGAAGAACTAGGACATAGTTGGGTCGGTGGTCGTCATTCCTACTGGTGGTTTAATATTTAAAATGTACTATTTTATGTCTACTGAGAAATTTATATACTAGGTAAAGCATGTCTTGTAACGTTAAAGAAAAAAACCCATTAATTTGCTAAGTGCAGTGAAGGCGAAGGTTGTTGGGGCTGATCATTTTGAGGTCATTTTGAGAGTGGGGAAATGGAGATAACATTACCCATCTGTGGATAGGGAGCAAGCTGGAAACGCAGTATTGGGACAGCCTCAGAGTTTGAAGTGACACCAAGACTAAGGCTTTCTGGTTGCTTGTTTCCTCACTGCCCCCATTAAGTGCTTCTTAGCTGTTTTCTAGCATGATCCCAACTTTTACTTCTCTCTTATAGTGTTTTACCAAGTCAAGAGACTTATCCAGCTTGTTTTTTTATAGTACTTTTTAGGTGAATAGTTCTTCAACATTCTCTTGATTTGATTTTGTGATCTTTTTTTCTAGGGCTTCAAAAGCCCTGGTTTCTGTTCTGTGTGATGTACTTTTAGAGCAGTTCTTTTGCATTCGGGCATCTGATTATAAAGTCTCTCGTTGGCAGAAGAAATGTCAACATATCCTTAAATCTTAAAACTCTTAGAAGGTATTTTCCCCCCTGCCCTTTTTCCCTAGTCTGTTTGCTTTTTCTTTTTTTCTTTTTTTGAGATGGAGTTACCCAGGCTAGAATGCAATGGCACGATCTTGGCTCACTGCAACCTCTGTCTCCCTGGTTCTAGCGATTCTCCTGCCTCAGCCTCCCAAGCAGCTGGGATTATAGGCACCTGCCACCATGCCTGGCTAATTTTTAAAAATATTTTTAGTGGAGATGGAGTTTTACCATGTTGGCCAGGCTGGTTTCGAACTCCTGACTTCAAGTGATCCACCTGCCTAGCCCTCCCAGTGTTAGGATTATAGGCGTGAGCCACCACACCCAGCCTGTTCTCTTTTGCTTTTTATTGTTCCATATTTGTTTAAAACATATACATATGTATAAAGTTAACCGTGAACTAATTACAGTGGACTTAGAAAAGAAGATGTAAGCAACTTCTATAATATGCCTTTTAATATTCTCACATGTTTGATAATCCATGCTTCCAGAGAACTTGTTTTTTCACCTTATCTTCATGAGCTTAACCTACATTATTCATCAAGAAAGAATGGGTACTAACTCCTTTCTCTTTTACAAAGCATCAAAAACACAAAACTTTTTTATCCACAGATACAAGCTGACATAGGTTTTGTTATTATATCATTAGTCTTGTCACTGAAAAATAGAAAGTAAGTAGGGGTCATTAAAAGCCTTGGAGTTTTAACTTGATTCTCATACAAATTTTTCATGAATCTGATCTATTTGGTAGGGTATAAGAAGTGGCTTCTATCAAGGAATTTCCTATGATAGGCAGTAAATTCCCTATTGGTGTTTAATAATGATATTTTATTACCTTATTCACATACTTAAATATGAGGATTTCTAAGAAAAAGATATTACCTCAATAAAGAGTGATGACCAGGATTTCATACAAACCTGATTTGTTTTGGTGTTTAGGATCTGGCACATCAAAGGAGAAATGGGTTGTTCTCTCCAGACCATGAAAACAGACATTTATACTAAATACAGATGATAAATTCAAAAGCATGACAGAAGACTATGTCTTGTCAAAGAACTTGCACTTTAAAAAGCAGCAGCATTACATTAGCAGTTGCTGTCTAGTGGCAGATAGCACAGAACTGTCTGTGTGCTTGCTGTCTGCAATAGTCTCTGTGCTGTCTGCAATCTTGGCCAAATCAAGATCCTTCAGGGGTCACATTTGAGCAAATGGATGCCCAAGGACTTTGACTATTGTTTGTAACAAATCTTTTTGGTTTAGAACATGGCATAACACCTTTTCTGATAAGAGAGTATTTCAGGTTCTGGAAATAGCATGGTTACAGTATATGCTGTGTTTAGTTATTTTCTTTCTTTCTTTTTTTTTTTTGAGACAGTGTCTCACTCTGTTGCCCAGGCTGGAGTGCAGTGGCATGATCACAACTCAGTGTAGGCTCAATATCCCAGGATCAAGTGATCCTGCTGCCTCAGCCTCCTGGGTAGCTAGGACTACAGGTGCGTACCACCATGCCCAGCTGATTTTTTTGTATTTTCTGTAGAGATGTCATTTCCCGGTGTTGCCCAGGCTGATCTTGAACTCCTGGGCTCCAGTGATCCACCTACCTTGATCTTCAAAGTGCGGGGATTTACAAGTGTGAGCCACTGCACCTGGCCTAGACATTTTCTTACAATGGATTTAGAAAGTCATATTTTTTATACTACATGGCAAATTGTAATGTTTTGTAGTATTTGCAACGTTTTAACTAGCTTATGGCAAACACTTTAAACATGTCCTTGGGTTCCTTCTGTGTTGGTATAGTTCTGTATTTGTTTTCCAGTTTTACACTTTCTTCAGCATATATATCTTAGCCTTTATAAGAAATGAAATCTCAAAGCAAAATAAACTGTTGAACCTTACCTTTAAAGCTTCCTAATTCATTTCAACTTGACCTCCAAATTGTCAGTTGCCTATTTAAATTTAAAAGATGATTGAGCACCTAAAGATCTAAAGATATTAAAGCTATACCAAATGCATTTTCTTACTTTAGTCCCAAGTGCTTTTCAATTTCCAGGAATTTGTTGAAATCTCTTGTCTTGGGAAGGATGAACTGAATACATATTCAGTTTACTATGTAGAATCTGGTGCTGGGAGTATATTTTAAACCTTTAGGAGGTGGATTCAAAAGCCATTTAGAGAGAATGGGACACCCATTTGCAGTATGTAAATCCTGGACCTACCTCTGAACTGAGAAATCTGTGTTCTATATTTATTCCCACAAAGAACTAGAATGGAAATACTAAGATCTGAATGCCTCTTGTTTGTTTATTTTTATTGACTGATTGTTATTGACTGATTGCCTTGGCAATCCTTTGAGTTTATACTTGACCTTATTTCACCCCTAGATACAGTGCTCCCTGCTGAGTTCATCTGCACAGCTGTAGCCCTGTGACATGATCACCAAATAAATCCTGGGGTGGAGGAGCTTGTCTTGTTTTCTGGCTGAAGGAAGTGTAGTTGCCTAAGACAGGAACAGAGGTGCCTCTTGCCCTTCCTACAGTTTTCCTGTTGTAGGAAGTCTAGTTTCCTACAGAACAGGACAGAAAGATGGTCAGCACAGTGTAGGAAGTGGGGGCTGTAAGGTCAGACAAAGGCCAGGAATTGGGGGAGGGATAAAGAAGGGTGCTTCTACTTGGAGTTGCCGACCAAGGGCCTGCTTATCACCCGTATACAAGTTTTCAATAATGAGAATTCCTTCAACATACTGAGCAGCAAGAGTCCTACACAAGAAGCCCTGCAGTAAATGGTTAGAGAATTGGCCAGATGCAGCCATTTTTAGCATCACTGAACTTTACGGTGGATTTTAAATAGTACTAGTTGGGAGGAGACCAGAATTAGATTAAACCAGTTCTCAAAGTTTGGTCTCTGAACCAACAGTATTAATATTGGAACTTGTTAGAAATGCGAATTCTTAGAGCCTGGTAGTGTGTGTGTTTACGGGATCTTTAGGCAATTCTAAGTGTGCACTCTCATTTGAGAACCACTCAACCTAATTGTAGTGGCAAGGTCAAAATACTGAGAAAGAATGAGTGAAAACTTTGTTATGTGTTAGAACATCTTTTAATGTTTATATAAGGCTGGCATTCCTCCTATAGAGAAAGCTGTTTCACACTGAAGGACAGAAAAGACTGCTTCACTTATAGATACCAGTAACATGCAGCATTGTTCTTGTAGGTAGAGAATACCCTCATTCGTGGCTACAGTTCACCCAGGAATCTAAATTCTACCAGATTATAATACAAGAGAACTTTTTACCTTGCTTGCTTTTTCATTTTACATATTTATTCCTTGATTGTATTAATATTTATATATGCAAATTGACTAGTGAAATCTTGTTTTCACGGCTTTGTGATGGCAAGAGTTGGTTTAAGTAGCTCATTGGTTCAGAAACACTAGATGCATAAAAATTATCTTGATATCCTGTGTAAAATGTAGATTATTGGCTGCTATCCTTGCATGTCCAAGAATCTGCATTTTTAACAGGCACCACTCACACCAGCCCACTTCTCACCCCCAACGTTGTTTATTGGGCTTGTGGTTCTCTGACTATACTTTGAGAAAGACTATGCTAAATTTTGAAGGAGAGTGATTTTAAAGTAACAGCTTTATTGAGATATAAATCACATGCCATAAAGTTTACTCTTTAAAAGGATATGATTTATTGGTTTTTAGCATATTTACAAAATTGTGCAACCATCACCACTGTATAATTTTAGGATATTTCCATCATTCTTAAAGGAATCTCTGTACTGATTGGCAGTGACTCCTCATTCTCCCTTTACCCCATTCCCTGGCAACTACTTTCTGTCCCTGTGGATTTGCTTATTCTGGACATTTCAGGAGTGACATTAGTCACTCCTTAATGTAAATCATGTAAATGTAATCATACAATATGTGGCCTTTCATATCTTCCCTCTTGCACGTCTCACAATGTTCTCAAGGCTCATTCTTGTTGTGGCATATGTCGGTACTTCAGTACTTCATTTCTTTTTTTTGACTGAATAATATTCATATTCCACTGTGTGGAGAGACTATATTTTGTTGATCCATTCATCAGTTAATGGTCATTTGGTGATTTTGCTGTGCATATGTTTTTTAAAACAATATTAACTATCTCTTGAGTTTTTCAGATAGTCACTGAATAATTCTATAGAGTATCTTAAAGAGATTCCTATAGGAAGTGAGGACTGGATGTAGAGTCTCTTCTGATCATGGATTTGAGGAATCTGTAGCTGTAATTTCTTTGGGCTAGTGAAATATATTATTTAAGAGCTAGAGCAGCTCCTTTTTCTCCACAGCAGAACATTGGATATTGAAAAAGGAAATCTTACATGACTTCTTTAAGGACTGAATTTCAAAAACAGTTTCTGTTTAAAATAGTATTTTTCAGTGTTTCTGGAGGAGGAATTCTGAAAAAGCTGCTATTTTTGTCTGTATTTTCTTTTCCAATCTCTTAATTTCTACCCTACTGAACCTTGTAACCCAACTCGATTAATCTAGATCCTGTTTCCAGTATATAAATATTTATGGACAGTAATAAATTATATTAGTTCCAATAGAGTTTAAGTTGTTTTGTGAATTTTTATTGCAGCATGACAAAAATCACTGGGTGGTCTGATACAACCTTCGTCTTTAAATATTAAACCAATTCATTTTATTTTTAAAGGCTACATTAATTGAATGGTATCCATACAGGTGTTTAATAGTACTTATCTTGGGCCCATAGTGTGCAAAGCATTTCATGAAATTGAGGTCCTTCCTTTCGTATCTGCTTTCCTCATACCTTATTTCAACCGTGATACTCAAAACCTGGGCCCACCATTCTGCAGTGGGGACAGTGACCAAACTTGCATGTGACTAGGATTATGAAGGTTGTAGAAACTGTGTCATGTAAGAATTGGGTGAAAGAATAGAGGTTTTTCAGTTGTTGAAGAGAATACTGGGGCAGTGACAGCCCTCCCAGTCATTCAGAGGTTGTCTGGAGAAATCTTATTCTTCCTTTGGGTGGTGGGAGAAATTGGAGTGAAAGAATATGTCAACAAGGCTGGTAATTTGTTGGGTCATAAGTAGGCCTAAAACATGGAGTTTTTTCGTAATGTTTCTTTCTTCTCTTTTTTTTTTTAAACACAGAGTCTTGCTCTGCTGGGCTGGAGTGCAGGCTCAAACTCCTGGGCCCAAGTGATCCTTTGCCTCAGCCTCCTGAGTAGCTGGGAGTACAAGCACATGCCACCATGCCCTGCTAATTTAAAAATTTTTCTTTTGTAGAGTTGGGGTCTTGCTATATTGACCAGGCTGGTTTCAAACTCCTGACCTCAAGCAATTCTCCAGCTTTGGCCTCCCAAAGTGCTGAAATTACAGGTATGAGCCACTGCACCCAGCCCAATTTTTCATTCTTATATACCTTTTCACCATCTTACACTTTCTAGAATATCTCATCCAATGTCTGATGGTAAGAATGGTTTCTGGATTCTATTTTGCCTGGTTAGGATATATGAAATGTTACATGATTGCATCAGCATTAATATATGACTTTAGCCTTAACAACAGTGTATAAATGTGTAAAGTACTATATGATATTATAGAATTTTGTATAGCTAAGTTTTATTAGATCAGGATTAAAATATACCTTCCATTTGGTATACTGTGTACAGTTTAGTCAGTCCTTAAAATACAAGACCTGCAATATAACTTGCCTTGCCAATAAGTGACAAGATGTGGTGTGTTTAAGAGTGAGAGGGAAGTCTCTGGTTGTGGTGGATATCCATATTCAGTTGGAGCTATAGGGAGTTTCTGGCCTGTTTCGCTGTTGCTTGTCTGGTTCAGCTTATGGGTTTAAGATGGAATGTACTGCTCTGTGCTTTAAATGGCCGTTTTTGATCTAGACTTGGAGTAGGCTTCAGGCAGTAGAGTGTAGTGCTGAGATTTCAGGGTCTGGAGCCAAACCAGGTGAATTTAAATGTCACCTCTGGCATCTCATACCTTTGTGAACTCAGCAAAGTATCTTAACTTCTCTGGGCCTCAATTTACTCATCTGTAAGATGGAGATAATAGTACCTACTCATTGGGTAGTGAGGATTTAATGCAATAATGTACTTAACGTACTTAGCCTGCCTCATAGCAAGCACCCAATAGATGTTTGATGAAGCTCCTACTTGTTGTTAATACGAGTGTCTAAAAGTCAAGGGCCTTCTCGAAGGTTTCTGAATAGAGGAGTTCTGAATTCACTGGATTCCCAAAGGAGAAAGACTGGTTCACCTGGTTTCTCTAAGGCATTCTACGTTCCTGTTGCCTGCTCAGGATAACACCTGGGGAAGTTTTTGGTGATTGATTGGGTTTCTCCTGGCCTTCCACTGTCTGAATATATCACTGCCTTGTTCCTGAGCCTCTGGCAGGAAGTGTGTGTGTAGTGGGAGTTCTCTGATGGTTTTCAGAGGAGCATGGCTAAGTGTGTAGATATTCCATAGGAACACTAGAACATCAGAGCACTGTGAACAGTTTTGTATCATGTATGCTACAGGAGAAAAGTTGTATATTTGTCTCAAGGGAGATAAGGAAAAGGACAAGAGAAAAATATTTTAAATTAATGAGAAGGACAAAGTGAACTGTGACTAAATGCCAATGAATATCATAAAACTACATTCGGTTTTGTATGATTGAAGTATCTATTCAGAAAGTATCTATTAATAATGAATTCCTACTCATCAGTCTAAGAGAGAGAATGCCAAGAAACCTCCTGGGCCACTCATGACTGAAACAGTGTCTCAAATCCAGGTCAGATTCTTCCTCCTCTCCTCTGGAAGGCAGCTTGCAGGGCTCTTGTTGGCTTCCTCTGCTCTCAGAGCTGCCTCTACCCACCCATCTCCTGGAATTCTGTATTTCCCAAGGCTGGCTGCAGTGTGGCCACACTTTGCTTAGCTTCCAACTTTCCTTGTTGTCCTGGTGTTTGTCTTCAGACCCTTTGGGGTTAAGAATTTTCCTACTAATCCTTATGGAAAAATAGAAAAGGACAGTTTAAAGATTTGGTTAAAAATTAGGGCAGTTTGAAGATTTGGAGTGTTTACAATTGTAGTTTCCAGTCCAGTGCTAAATAGTAACCACTAAGATGTAACTGGAAGCCAAGTTGGGCGTCTATCCCTGTTACACTAGGCGTGAAGCTCACAAGACCCATTCTATTGGATGGACTGTTCCTCTACCCCTTGAAAACCCTCCTTTCTACCACTAGTGGAGACTGAGGAAGTCAGGAAAGAACCACAAGAGCCCTCTCCATCTCGGGGGTGGAGTTTGCATTGCCCAGGACATCTAGATAGGTTGATGCCCTATTTTAAAAGGTACCTCAGATTTGTTTTAATCAGGTATGGCAAGATGACAGACACAGAAACAAGCTGCCTTTGAAAGAAGAGTTTATTATTATAGTTCCCAAAAGGAAGGGGTGCATCATGCCACACAGGGCCATATGAGGAAGGAAGCACTGGGATTGGTTGGGAGGCAGAAAGAGTTGGGGGAAGCATGGGCAGGAGCCTTTACTGGATTTCCACGGGAAAGGCAAGGCAAGCAGTCTAAGCAGATGAAGGATTAGCTAGTTTGAACAATTCTGGAGGGTTCTAGGGGTGGTCCCAGGTTGTCCAGTGCCTGGCTGTGAAGTGATGTAGGCAGTGGCAATATTGCCTGGGCTGTGAGAGTTAGATAAGGAAGTGGCTGCTGATGACTGGACTGTGGATTGGTTGGTTTG
>PVKP010032745.1:0-25643 GCA_004027715.1 Plecturocebus donacophilus | reverse complement strand
ACGAGATAGAAAATTAACAAGGATATCCAGGACTTGAACTCAGACCTGGAACAAGTAAACTTAACAAATATTTACAGAACTCTCCACTCCAAATCCACAAAACATACATTTTTCTCAGTATCACATTACACCTATTTTAAAAGTGACCACATAATTGGAAGTAAATCACTCCTCAGCAATTGCATAGCATTTCACAGGTTTAAATAAAATATTGGTTGGCTGCTTGTTTGTTATTTTCATCCCCTATTCCTTCCTATCTTCATCGTTAAGCACAATTATTGGCATAAAAGAGGTTTTTAATACCCATTTTTAGACTGCATTCTAGCCTGGGCAATAGAACAAGAATCCCATTCTCTCTCCCTCTTTCTCTTCCTCTTTCTTTCTCTCTTTCATTCTTTTTTTCTTTCTTTTGCTCTTTCTTTCTCCTTTTCTCTCTTTCAAAAAAAAAAATTGACCCAGCAATCCCATTACTAGATATGTACCCAAAGGAATAGAAATCATTCTCCCATAAAGACACATGCACATATATGTTCATTGCAGCAAAATTCATAATAGCAAAGGCATGGAATCAACCTAAATGTCCATCAGTAATAGACCGGATGAAGAAAATGTGGTACATATATACCAGGAAATATTACACAGCCATAAAAAATGAGGTCATGTATTTTGCAGCAACTTGGATAGGATTTGAGGCCAATATCTGTTCCTATCCTAACACAGGAACAGAAAATTAAATACTACATGTTCTCACTTATAAGCGGGCACTAAATGATGAACACACATGGACACAAAAGAGGGGAATAAAAGACACCAGGGCTTACTTGAGGGAGGTGAGATGGAGGAAGGTGAAGATAAAAAAAAACAAAAAACAAAAAACTACCTGTTAGCTACTAGGCTTATTATCTGGTTGGCGAAATAATCTGTACACCAAACCTTTGTAATATGCAATTTACCTATATAACAAACCTGCATGTGTATCCCTGAATCTGAACAAAAGTTCAAAAAACAATCTTAACTCAGAGTTGGCGAAGGGTTACCTTGTACATGCCTACATGTGTATTTTCCTGCACATTTCCTAAGATCAGCTAATACTGCAACACGAACTGGAGCATGTAGGAGTCAACAAGTTGGTGAGAAGTAGCAAACCTTCAAAGGCCCCAAACTAAGTGAAAATGGGGACCCCAGAAAAGAAAACAAGAGTACTAAGAATGGATTTGGCCCAAAGGACATTCCCCAGACCCAGATGACCTTCAGCTTTGATGGCCTTAGATTTGCAGGGTGGGGCAAGGACAGGAGAGTAAAATACAGGGCTTCCCTAGTGTGACGAGCCAGTGTCACCACCCAGTTACAAAGAGCCAGGGTTCCCAAGGGCAAATCCTTAGGATAAGATGATATAGAAATACCCTTCAACACAGGCCACCCAGACTTTCTATTGATTAATTTCCAAGGAATAGAAACTCACAAAAAACAACAGAAACAAAGAAAGCATAACATCTATAAGGAAATAAAGCACCACTTGTAAGAAATTGTAGAAATGCCAGGTAAGACCAGCAAACTCTTCAGATACTAGAAGTATCAGACACAAAGCATGAAATAAACATGTTTAACACCACATGTTCTCACTCATAGGTGGGAGTTGAACAATGAGAACACATGGACACAGGGAGGGGAACATCACACACCAGGGCCTGTCGGGAGGGATAACAGGGGCTAGGGGGAGGGGAGAGATAGCATTAGGAGAAATACCTAATGTAGACAACAGGGTGATGGATGCAGCCAACCACCATGGCACATGTATGCCTATGTAACAAACCTGAATGTTCTGCACATGTACCCCAGAACTTAAAGTAGAAAATAAAATAAAATAAAATAAAATAAAATAAAATAAAATAAAATAAAATAAATATGTTTAAAATGGAAAAGGTAGAATTTAGAAATGCGATGAAGAGGCAGATACTATTAAACGCAGGACCAAGCATATCTGAAAATTAATTCATTAAGTATTAGAAATGAAAAATAAAATCATTGAAGTTAAAAACTAAGTGGATAGGTTTAATGGCAAATAAACTAATTTATTTAGCTGTTTAATAAACCTGAGAGACTAAATCAACAGAAAAGTATAGTTAAATACATTATTCTGAATGTGGCAAGAGACAAAGGAAGGTTAAGAGATATGGAGGAGGGAGTGAGACAGTCTCATGTGTCCAGTCAGTTACTGAATGAGTAGAGAAAGAGAGTGAATTAGGGTGAAGCAATACCTGAAGACATAATGGCTTAGAATTTTCCAGAATAACCAAATAAACCAATCATGAAATTCAGGAAGCTCAATACATCCTAAGTAAAGTTAATAAAAAAAGAAATGTATACCTATACATTATGATAACAACAAAGAAGACCCTAAAAGCAACTTAAAAGAAAATACAAATTACTTACAAAAGGAGAACTGAGAGCAAACTTCTCAACAGCAACAGTGGAAACCAGGAGACAATGAAATATAAGCATCAGTGCACCCAGAGAAAATAAATGTTGACCTAGAATTACATACTGAGCACAAATGTCTTTCAAGAATGAGGGCAAAAAGACATTTTCAAATAAAACTCTCAGTAAAGGAAAACCTATAATATGTATTCCAGATCAAGGAAGTGACTTCAATGGATGGTTTTATGCAAAAGGAATGATAACCAAAGAAAGCAGTAACATGTGATTGATTCTATATTAAAAGTTCCAGTATAAAATGGTAACAACAATCTTAACTTTTGTTTTGTGTAAAACACACACATAAGACAGAACTAAATTATCCCATAATAATAGCATTAATTTGGGAAGAGAATTATAAGAATTAAAGTGTTCTAAGGTCCTTGTATTGTTACAGAAAAGGGAAAGATATTGTATTAATTAAACTTGGACTTTGATAAGTTAGGATGCATGTTAAAATTAGAAGAATAAAAATACAGTATTACATTCTGTACACTAAAAGAAGAGTGAAATAAGAAAATATCCTCAACTGACCCACAATAAGGAAGAAAAATAAGACCATAAAGATGAGACAAACAGAAATTGCAAAATGAGATAGAAGAAATGAATAACTATGTCCATATATCCAGTATATTTAGGTGAACTAGGTGTTCCAACTGAAATAAAAAGATTGTTATTCCGGATTTAAAAATAAATCTAGCTATGTGATGTTTACAAGAGACACATTTTAAACATAAAGGTTCAGAAAGGTTGAAAGTAAAATGAAAAAAGATATTTCAAGTAAATATTTTTAAAATTTGGTGTAATTACATTAATATTAGAAAGAAATAGACTTTAAGGCAGAAAATAGTAGAGACAGGAAACTATTATCTATTCTGATGAAAGCTCAATTCACAAGAAAGATAAATTTTAACTCTAAATATAGATGAGAAATATATACATCGTCCACAAAGGATTGTTTCTAGAATTTTCCATTTAATATATTCAGACTGCAGTTGACCATGAGTAACTGAAACCACAGCTTTCTGTGGTTTCAACTGCAGTCCAAAAATATTAAATGGAAAATTCTAGAAACAAGCAATTCACAAGTTTTACACTGTGCAGCATCCTGAGTAGTGTGATGAAATCTCATGCTATCCTGCTCTGTCTCTTCTTAATTGCAAGAAGTGTGAGTATAACAGAATAAAATATTTCGAGAGAGAGAGAGAGAGATGACATTCAATAACTTTTATTACAATGTGTTATTATAATTGTCCTATTTTATTGTTATTGTTAATATCTCACTGTGCCTCACTTATAAATTAAACTTTATTATAGGTATGTATGTATAGAAAAAAACAGTATATTCGGGGTTTAGTACTATCGGTGGTTTCAGGCATGCACTAGGCATCTTGGAATGTAGCCTCCATGGATAAAGGGGAGCTACTACAAAACAAAACAAAAATAGATCTCCTCGCATAGTGAAAAATCGCTCCTTCAGTAATTGATAGAACAAGCAGATTAAACAAAAATCAGTAAAAACACATAAGATTTGAGGCCTCTTCTGGAAAGGATCCTCTTATCTTCTTCCCTCTACTCTTCCATGAAGCAGAGAGCAATGGCATCTCCTGTGTGGCATTAGGAGGTATCGGAAGTTGGCACTCACATTTTGTTCACAGCAAATGAGTGTTCCTGAATTTTAAAAAGGAGTGCTGAATCACAGACATTTATATAAAAATAGCATTCGTTGGCTACAATTTGGTAAATAATTGTAACATCTCTGAGTTGTCCACTTATTGGGCACAAAGAGTGCAGAGTAATTAAAAAAAGAAACACACACACACACGCACGCACACACACACTCTCACACTCACATACACTATACCTTTCCTTGTCATACTACGATCCAAGTTATTCGAAGTCAGCTTCTTAGAAAAAATTCCTAAATATTAATTTTATTTCTCATCCTCCAAAATCATGGAGAAAGGAAACTTTTAAAAATGATTATACTGTAAAGAGCTTTTAATTTTATTCATTTTGTCAAAAATACCTGACAAAACAGAGCATGAGGATCCTTTCACTGGAGCCCTCACCATTAAAATCCTAATGATATATCTCTTGTTCCTTGAAGACATTTTGCATAAAGAGGATTTGATTTTTCTGAGTAACTGGAAATATTTTTCTGCGGACATGTCTTGCACTAAAGAGCCTCTGGGTTTTTGGATTTTATGTGAGTAGATCAATTAGGGTAGTTTGCTGCCTCTATGTTTTCTTCTCAGAGCTCTTCTAGATGCTTTGTGTTTACCCTTTTTTTTCTACTATTCAAGGAGCTGCAAAGAACAAGCAAAGGGAATGCTTAGCTTTTTCAAGTACAGAGATGAGTGTTTTTCGCGGAAATGAATGTTGTCTGCTTTGGGGAGTTTTTTGAGGTCAAAATCCCTTAGAATAAAGTTTACAAAGTCATTGGTTTCCTGCCTCATTATGCATAAATAATTTATGAATTTGTATTCTAATTTTTCTTCCAGCTGAATCAAAGCTCTACAGTTTTGCAAATAATTCCATGCAGAAGCCAATGACACACACATTCCTGAGACTATCATTGCCACGGATAAGTTTGTTCTTGCTGTCAGCCAGGGCAGTTTCCGCGATTGACCTGTAAAAATGTTCTCCTTCAATGAATGCCGTTCAGAAATCAACTGATATTGTACAAGAAGACAACGGCAGCTTCCAGAACGTGAATCCTTGGTGATTTTAAATGATGATGAATGAAAGAGAGAGAAAGGAAGAACAATTTGATTTGCTCCAACCAGTCTGACCCAGAAAGAAGAGTAGAAAAATTGCTTTGCCTAAGCAAACATGACATGAATTCACCCGAGAGCAGCACTCACAACGTGCAGTATCGAAGCCTCACTTAAAATACATATTGTCTGCATCTGAAAGACATCTAGATGCCAGTAATAAAAAACTTTTGCTCATTCTGTTTATTTATTGCCGCTTTTCTCCTATTTCTAGGCAATGACTTCTGTGTCCTCCTTTGAGACATTGTCTTCAGATTTGGAGTGAGACCCCTTGCGCTGGTTGGATGATGATTGAACTCAAAGTTCAGGTAAGCTCCATTGGCATCCAGTGCTGAAAAGCAACATGACTGAAAAGCGATGGTGGTTTTGTAGGGCAACGTAAATACCCCCTCTGTAACCAGGACTTAGATTTCTCCTAGGATTCTAATTTTTTTTTTTTTTTTTTTTTAATACAAGTTAGTTCTTTCAAAAGACCATAGAAGAGTCGGTTCATTGGCAGGGCAATCTTTACAAGAGCATGGTCTGATTTAAATTGTAGTTACTTTTACCTGTCATCCCCTAAAGCAGGGGTGTCCAATATTTTGGCTTCCCTGGGCTGCTTTTTGGAAGAATAATTGTCTTGGGACACACATAAGATATACTAACACTAAAGACGGCTGATGAGCTAAAAACAAATTGCAAAAAAATCTCCTAATGTTTTCAGAACGTTTACGAATTTGTGTTCGGCTGCATTCAAAGCCATCCTGGGCCACATGCAGTCCATGGGCCGTGGGTTAGACAAGTTTGCCCTAAAGTGTTGTGAGTTCTTTGATTATGGTCTAGTCACCTACACATGGTTCATGCTAGTGCATGATAAATATGTTGAATAAAGGAATGACTGATTTTTCTGTTCCTTTTCATGTACAGTTTATCTTAGGGTTGGAGAGTGTAATGACATGGATTTTTATCAATTTAAAAATCTTGCCTTGGCTCACGCCTGTAATCCCAGCACTATGGGAGGCTGAGGCAGGCGGATCACCCAAGGTCAGGAGTTCGATGCCAGCCTGGTCAACATGGTGAAACCCCGTCTCTACTAAAAATACAAAAAATTAGCTGGGAGTGGTGCCACGTGCCTGTAATCCCAGCTACTTGGGAGGCTGAGGCAGGAGAATCGCTTGAACCTGGGACACAGAGATTGCAGTGAGCTAAGATCCACCGTTGCACTACAGCCTGGGTGACAGAGCGAGACTTGGTCTCAAAAAAAAAAAAATCTTGCCTTGATCATAGTGTTTTTGGTCGACAATACTACTGTTCACTAACATGTCCTTTTTCTTGCTCTGTGTGAGGCACATAGGAACATATATTCCTGACTTCCTGATGGCTTGATCATGTGACTTGCTTTGGCCAATGAGATGTGATAAGTATGATGTGACCCTTCCAGGTAGAGACGTGAACAGCCACCTTTGCTACATTCTCCATTTCCCCTGCCATTGTGACAGGTTAACCTCCAGAAAATGGCTGGTTTGTCACCCAGGACACTGGAGTAAAGGTGATGACTACATGTAGCTGACTCACAGCCAATACGTAATGAGCACTTGGCACATACAAGAAATAAACTTGCATTGTTGTGAGCCATTCTGAGTGTTGTCTATAGATGTGGGCTTGCCTGGCATGGCCCATCTGGATCAATAAAGCATTAGAAAAGCTTCTACAGATATTACACAAACCAACTTCCAACAAATTATTTGTTAGCCAGCCATGTAACGGAGCTGCTGCTGGTGGTTCATTCATTTACTATCAATGTAATGTTTTATTTTATGATAGCTGGCCAGTGTTATGGGTATAAGAAAATACTCATGAAGTCAGAGCCTTTGATGATAATGACTGTGAATGAGAATAGTAATAAAATTATTGTGTATTGCAAATATCTTTCTACCTTTAACAGTTATGAAGGGAAGTCAATTTTCACTCAAACAGGTTCCTTTTCATCTGGTTTTCTCTGCAATGTTTATGTCTGCAGTTTATTGCTAGCAGTAAAGAGTGTCCGAGTATGTTATGGGAATAGCCAAATTCCCAGTGCTTTAAAATGTATTCCATAGGCCCCAGAGTCTGTTAGAAGCTGATTGATTATACAGCAAATACATCAAAACTGGTATTTATGAAATATCCCATTTCTTCAGCTCTATCTCTCATAAGCATGAACATTACATTTGGGAGTTGTGCAAATATCTCAGACAGCTAAGAAAAAATATTGTTGCAGATTTTCCATGACAAGGAAAAGGTTCTTTACTCAATACATTAATAAAAGATCTGTGTCAACTGATGAGTTTCATGAACAAATATTTTTAAAGGTATGGTTTGAGCAGTTTAGTGTGCTTGTCTATTCAGACTTCCATAATCAATCCACCAAAACACCAATTACATAGCAGAATAAAGGACAGTTACTGTGAACGAGAGTACAGATGGACTTTTGCTTCTGACTAGTTCATAACTGACAACAAAGCTTTTGTTTAATTTGTTCAAGATTTGGGCAGAAAGTTCTGCCTTAAGAAGAGAAAACGGGCTATTAGACATGGCCTATATTAAGGATGCTACAGATGTTTAATATTTTTAATTTGTATATTTGGTCAATGATTACTCATTTACTAATATACCTTCTACATATTATTTTTTGGCATAGGCAATCTGAGATTGCAAAATCATATTCCTATTTATTGTATGCTAAGATTAATACTCCATGAGGCTCTACACTATGTACTATTCTCCGGAGAAGACACAGCGTGTCTGACTTGGAAAGCAACGTCTTTTCTAAATAGTCATTTGCCTTTTGATGATGCCAGCAGTAACAACATGCTATGATGTAGATTGGACATAGCAGCTAGCTTTACTAAGTTCTATGCAACAGAGAAGAACTCAATCAATACATTTATTGATAAATTGATACCTACAGAATGCATCAATTTGGGTTTAGCTGAAGTCTAGGAATTCTCCCAGAAATTTTAAAGCCTGAAGCAGAAAATAAGCATATCAACATGCCATAAAATACATATAAAATCTGTAGTAGTCCTATTTTGGTTCTGAAAGTGTAGCATTTCATTTTTTATGATACAGACGTCACCAAAGCTCTTGCTTAAGTGTTTCTGAGGAAAAAGAAGAGTTGAATCCACAGTTGAAAAGGGTTTTGTTAATAAATTGCCCCCAACATGACTTAATATCACTCACACTTACTATAAGTTGTGCAAAATCGTTCCCCTTCCAAAACATGTGGTGTAACATTATTTCATTGTCAGAATCCATATGACTCTCTAAACATGTCTTAAAATAGTGATGTGGACTGGGCTTTAGTATCTCCCTAGGAGTTACGCAGCTACAGTGAGTGTACTCTTCCTTCTCCCGGAGGTATACAACCCCGTGCAATTAAACACAACTTTGCCGGGACTGAAAGACAGGTCTATGCTCCTCCTATTTTCACTATTCCTCCACATACCCAAAAAAATAGCTTCCCAGGTATGTTAAAATAGTTCACTGTCCACTGGGTGTGAGCTGAAAAATCCACACAAGGGCAGGAGTTCCATCCAGGTTTCCAACAGTGCATACCATTGAATTAGAATTGTGCATCCTTCCAGCCCGTGGAATAAGCAGAATATCCTGGAGATAAGCCATCATTTTATATGTGTGTCTTACGATATTCCCCACTTGGGCCTCATCAACCACAGCCTCCTAAATGGAAAGCAGCCTGTGACAGGCGGCTCTCCCCGCTACCACATGCTGCTGATGTTGCCCGGAGAAGAGCAGAAACCGAGACAGAATGAGTTGGGTGGTTTGATTTTAATGTTTTTTTATTATCTCCCTGCTTTGAAAGCTCACTGCATTTTGCTTCTGTTATTACCAAGGGTTCATTCAAAGGGAAACTGGGGTGTCTCCGTGGGGTTTTGCAGCAAATAGATAAAGCAGGTTCAGGCAAGCCCGGGCCGTTCACAACCCGAGGTGGATGAAGCAGTAGCCATTTGTTTGCTGGGGTGAATGGGACATAATTTATTCAGTTGCAGCGGAGGCTGAAAGCCAATCTGGCCTTGACCCATTTATCTTTAGAAAACTAATTAAAGTGGAGAATCTGGCTTACTGTTGTTATTGAGGTTTTACTTTTTTTGTTAGGGCCAATTGAAGATTGAGGATGCGTGTGTGTGTGTGTGTGTGTCTGTGTGTGTGTGTCCGTCTGCCTGTCTGTGTTGGGGTGGAAGGTGGGAAATATCAGTTTCACCTAAAGACAGTGGCTGAAGGTCTAGATAATAAAGCAGTTTCTTAAACACAGCCTGACATCCTTTTGAAATGCAAAATAGTAGATTCAGCTGGGTGCAGAATCCTTTGAGGTGACAATGAAATGCCATGGCAATTTAAAATGAACAACAGACAGTTTCCGAAATCCTTACAACCAAGACTTTCTAAATCGCACCAAAATGGCCCCAAAGAGGCATGGAAGAACATTTTTCTCACCAGCATTTTACTGAAACTGGTACTGACCATCAGGCAGGAAATGATGCCAGAATGTTAGTTGCCTTGTCCATTTTGTCTCAGAACAATTTAAAAAGTTGCATATATTGATGATCTTTTGTAAGTACTTAAATTTATATGTAACAATATATTAACCACATGTCTATCACCAATTACCTACCGATGAATCTCAAAAGTTGCAGTGTATTTTTGGAAGACCTATATCAAAAACAGGCCTCTGTTTTTCCTTTTGTTTGTATGTTTTGGCCTACATAAGATTATAGAAGACAAGTAGGGAAGTCCAGCAGACACAGGGATGCTGTGATATGTATTCATTCCAGTATGTTCAAGGAAGTGATAACTCTTGGGGAAAGCTACAGGGTCATGATAACCATTAGGTGAGGAAACTGAACTGGACCAACTGCAGGAAGACCTGGAGCTCCTGAGAATGTGTCGGAAAGGGCAGACACTACTGTCTTAACTGAAGCCACTCTAGCTATCAGTGGGACCAATCGAACAGAACCCTGACTTGTCCCCCTCCCATTTCCCTCTTAGTATCAGGAGCCCTTTAGCTATTTGTTTTCCCTGTTGCCTCCTCAAGGTCTTCCTTTCGGCAGTGTTCCTGCTCCAGATTTACCTCCTAACTTTCTTACTTCACCCAAATTGCCCTGGTCTCAGGGAGCAGAATAATGAATGGGGATACTACTCAGAATGATTTCTTTTTAAACACATGATTTCAAAGAAGGGATTTTAGACATCATGTTATCACTGCCTGGATTTAAGGTCAAACAGTTAGCACTATGATGTCACAGGTGGGCTGCACAAATAAATAGGTACCTCTCAGATGAGAGTCACCTTCTCTCTTCGGTCTATGATACCATGTAGAGTGCATGTTTTTAAGAAGCGTTATCAGGGCTGGGCACAGTGGCTCTTGATTGTAATCCCAGCACTTTGGGAGGCCAAGGCGGGTGGATCACTTGAGGCCAGGAGTTCGAGACCAGCCTGGCAAACATGGTGAAACTCCATCTCTACTAAAAATACAAAAATTATCTGGGCGTGGTGGTGTGCACCTGTAATCCCAGCTACTTGAGGGGCCAAGGCAGGAGAATCACTTGAACCTGGGAGGTGGAGGGAGTAAGACTCCATCTCAAAAAAAAAAAAAAGTGTTATCAGCATTCAATGGTATTGTGGAAATCAGATTAACTATTTTGGTTAATCTAGTCAAGTGAGATAACCTGAGTGTTCTTGTCCTCAGCCCTGTATTGAGGGTAAGCTTTCAACTAAAACATATCCAGTGCTCCTTCTCTAAATGCTCTGAATGCTCTGAAAGGTATCAGGAAATTCAAGTAGAAAAAGAAAAGCAAACAACCTATTTTTTAATCCCTTAAATTTTCTATGTCTCAGCTAATGGAAAAATTAGCACCTTATGCATGAGGGCTGATGTTGGTTTGTTCTTATTAGCACAAGAGGAAAAAGGCCAATATATTCCAACAGGAAAGAGCTAGTTTTCCAGGCAGACTATACATGGTCTGAATATTGGGACAGAATTTAAATCAGCCATTCGATGAGCTCATCTTACACCAAGATCAGACTGAAAACTTGGCCATTGGAAAAGAATATGAAAAGGTTGTTAACCATAAATCGCAAGCAGAGAGGAAACCACTGAACAAGTTGGCCATGTGCAGTATTCAATCCACTCCAGAAAATTTGGAAAGGGACAGTGGAGGGGGAATTTCTCAGGGACTCTCCTGAATGTCTGTACAGAGATAAATGGGGATGAGAGGAAGAATAAGACCAATGCTTACACTATGCTGCATAGTCCGCCACACAGTCCTCTGGGAAGCAAGAGGAAAACAAATTTAAAGGAAAAAGAAAAAGAGATTATTCTATACATAATAGCACAGCACAGGCACAAAGTTCAGCTTTGCAAGTTGGCATTCCACCCCACTCCCCACCCCAAATTCCCTCAGAATGATCAGTAGGATATTTGAGAAATCCATATCCACAGGACAGTGTTAAATACTTACTGGAGATTTATGGGTCTAAATCATCACCCACTTGTTGAGTTAACGTGCAAATCTGGCTTTAAAAAAAACTTTACTTTTAATCAAATATATTTCTCTAAGATACACCATGCACAGTCCATTTTTATTCTAACGAATCAGCTGGAATAAGTGACTGACACTCCCTGCCCAAGTATGTCTGCCAGCCGCAGAACACGCTGTGCTCTAATTTTCTGAGCTGTACAACTAATTGCCTTTTACGGAGGCTAATTTGAAATACCTTTCCATACTCAGATCTTAAAAATCGAGCTGTTTTGTGCTGATTTATTTTTATACTTGACATTTCCAGTGAATTGGAACTGTCTTTTAAAAAAATTATAGTTTCACATCAAATTATTGAAGAGAATTTGCAAAGTATACATTTAAGAAAAAAGGAACAGAACCAGTCTCTTCCTGAGTGCAAGCAGTAATCTCTGGTCTGTTTGATTGAAAGTCATTAAAACTCAGCTGGGACAGAGGGGCTACAAATGGGAGTTTGTTGGTGACAAGAAAGCAACATAATGGTAGGATGACTCTCTTAACTGAATTACCGCAGTTGATAACATTCGTATCCTTAACAAATCACGGATGTTGGTGGTAGAGACTACAATATTCTCAGATGAGTTGGCTTTCCGTCAGCAGCTGAATTTATAAAAATACATTCACTCATTCTTGGATAACAAAAATCACTTTAGGGTAGTCTGTCTGAAAGCTACTGACTACTTTAACTCTTTCTTATGCCCATATAACTTTAAAGGAGCAAAAGGAAATGTTCCCCAGTGATACAAAAGAATTTCTAAGTTCCTTATAAATAGAATAAGACATTAAATGATGAAATTGTTGTATTTTTTTAAGAGAGAGTTTTGTTTTCAATTATTTTATGTAAGGTTTAGTAGCAGTTTACTCAGTTTGGGATTAGTAGTTTTATTTTTAAAGCAAACCCCATAATTACCCATTCAAATGTTAAAAAAATAGCTTTAGAATAACTGAAATAAGAAAATTTACCAAATTTATCCCAAAGTTACTGCCACAGGTACTAATTTAAATGGCACTAAGAAATAACTCTCCAAGTGCCTTATGCTTTATAGTTATTTTCATTTTGGCAAAAGGGGTGGGATGATTGGAGGAATGTTTTGATATTGTCCTTTGAAGCATTTTTCTGCTGAAACACTTCAAGAAATGAAGGGAAATCTTTTCCAATTATCCTCCTTTTCTCAGACACATGCTTCTTATAAATATTCAGGAAACATCTTTTCCGGGGAAAATTAAAACAGGAGTAGGTAATATGAGCCTTGTTTATAAACAGCCTAAATAGGCTGTAATGGATGACAGACCCATCTGGATAGTTTGGCAGTGCATGCTCTTGAAGATGAGCATGTTTGACTGTTGTACCACAGTCTGGCTAAGGATAACTGCCCCAACTTTCTACTGTTCTGAGCTGTATTGGAATCCCCAAAGGAAGAAAGCCTCAGGGGAACCAATGGCTACTGAGACTCTGTTATTCACTTTGGGCCTAGCTCATGTCTCTCCAGGAATAACCTTGGTATAGGTCTGTTTGATATGGAAACAGTGCCTTGCTCTCAGGAGCTGAGCAAAGTGAGCTTATGGATGGCTGTGCATTACATGTCTCTAATTCTTACCCTTTCAGAAGGGATCAGAATTTAATATAATAAAAAATCAACAAAACTGCAATTTTCACTTACAGAGGCTGAAGTTACACCTAAAGTAAATGCTACAAGATGTCTGAGAATGTTTTAGAATAAAATTGGCTTATTGATTTAAATACCTATGCACGGAGTCTGGTCCTTGGCTTTTACTTGTGATCATACGACTGACCATTACCAATCATTTTCAGAAAAAAATTGATAAAATATATTTTTGAGGGATGCAAAAGGTTTTCATTCTGTTTGCTACTTGCGTATGCTCTTGAGACCTTCATATCTATAGCATTTTGAAGTTTACCAATGAAGTGCCTTTATAAAATGTTCAAATCTCAATTTTCATGTCCATCAGATTTTAAGCATCAGATAAAATTCTCAAAGTGTTGATGCTTTATTTAGTTTATGCTAAGCTGAAAAAATATTGTCTTTAGAAACGTATTTTTCTGGCTCTACTTCCCTTGTTTAAGGGTTTTTCTCCTGAGGATGAGGGAAAACTTCTTCTCTGTTTCAAAGAGAAAAAATTAATTTGTTGCCATACATATCATTATAATGTTCAAATTCAATGCTATTTTAACTAAGTGTGTAATGTACCCCAGCTCTTTTAAATCTTGTTTTATTGTACTGCGGTAAGGACACTTAACATGACACCTACCACCTTAACAGATTTTTTTTAAGTGAACAATACAGTATTGTTAGCTGCAGGCATAATGTTGCACCTCAGATCTTTAGAACTTACTCATCTCACATTGTACCCCTGTTCTTAAATTAAATTTTACAAAATTTCGGAAAAGACTGGATTGTTCCAATAACTAAGTTAAGAGCCAGTGAAAATGGGGAAAAACGAATCAAACCCATACTCACCATGTGTGCTTCTGGTTAGAAAGATCTTGATATACAATGCAATTTGCAAAGTAAAATTTAAACAATGGAATCTAATGAAAACCATCATTTCTTTTAAACAGATGACTAGTTATTTGATGGAATCTAATTGGTTGTTTAAAAGAAAAACGGTGACTATTTGTAAACTTTTCCTGAAACTTCTATATAGAATAGATGTAAGTCGCTGGGTGCAGTGGCTCACACCTGTAATCCCAGCACTTTGGGAGGCCGAGACAGGTGAATTGCTTGTGCTCAGGAGTTCGAGACCAGCCTGGGCAACATGGTGAAACCATGTCTCTACAAAAAAATAAAAAGCTGGGCATGGTGGTGCATGCCTGTGGTCTCAGCTACTCAGGAGGCTGAGGTGGGAGGATCACTTGAGCCCAGCAGATCAAGGTTGCAGTGAGCCGTGATCATGCCACTGCACTCCAGCATAGGCAACAGAGTAAAATCCCGTCTCAAGAAAAAAAAAAGAATAGATATAAGCTAGGTAAAGTAGAAGGTTGCAGCAACTGCAAATATCTACACTACAGAGTAGGTTTTATTTGCTAATAAATGGTAATAAATTTATAACATAATTTAGCAGTTAATAACTCCAGTTACCCCTTTATTTTGATACTTCATGGACAGGCCTTTAGGTTGTAAGCATATTTGATTTTTATAGAGAGAAAATGCTGAGATGTACTTACTTCGAAGCCAAATTCAACCAATTTAATCTTATGAGTTCTACACTATAGAAGGATATTAACTAAAATCATAAAGTAATTTATAACAGTGACTAATAAAAGTATTTTCATAACTGGCAGTCTTTGAGATTTGAGTTTATATGACACGGTCAGATGTGGTTCAAGTGCTTTATGACATAAAGAATTTTATCTGTTAATTTTACATCAAGATAATTGGCAAAGCAACATTAACAGCACTAACAATTGCAGGTATATAAAGTGTTTATAGTACTATAAATGGAGGAAATTGAATTAAAAATATTCAGGCAGTATTTCTTTGAAATTATGAGCTTTTATTTTCTATAGCAAAATTTGGTCTAAAACATATTTAAAAATTGTATTTACTATGTTTATGGTTGTATTCTCTGAGTATTATAAATTGCTTTGATGATGGATACCATTGAGTCCCCTGACACACATCTAAATAGTTCGAAGAGACTGCTTCTAAGGATTCCAACTTTTTAAAGACACATACAAAAGAAAAAAAATGATAGTAACATTGATTTGCGGTTTCCTGGCAAGGTCTTTCAAACAGAAAACTTTGCAAATAAGAAAAAGTCATAATAAAGTTGCATTATATCATAATTGAATAAATAACCATTTTCAGAAAAGAACTAAAACAGATGAGTAGGAAATGTGCTATTACAATTATGTCTCTGGAAGAACTGGCCACTTAGTTTTCAAATTAATATTTCATGAGAAATATGAAGTCGAAAATTTGGTCACTGCACATATGCATTAACAGTTTCTTAATGGATTAATAGATTTCTTAAATAATCCAATTCATGACCCAAAAGGAAGGTCCCATTACTTTTTAATATTTGAATTAAGAACAGAAGCAGATGTAAGAATGAGTTGACTTTTATAACACACTTTTTCAGAATCTCCTAGGAGTTTCAAAGAATGACTTTGGTAACACAAAGCACCTGCCCTGGTTATCATCAATCTGGGAACACTCACCAGCCGGTCCAAGCTTGTGCCTGCAGCAGTTGTTGGTCTTTCCTCAGGATTGTAGGGCCTGAAACGCGTATTAAAATTTTCAGGAGCTGAGCGGGCAGATCTGAGAGCCGGAGCAGGTTTGGGCTGACCACATCCCTGAAAGACCTGGAAGAAACATTGAAAAGTAAAGAAAGTTATACAATGAGTTCTCTCCTAAATTCATGAGGCAGAAGTGTGCAATGCAATGGTGTCCACATTTCCAATGAAGCTTTTACCTCCAATAAACTTTAATTTTGAAAAGTAAACAACACCCAGACAGATACAGGGTGACCAACTTTATGTCCTGACTCATAGTCTCAGCATACACCGTCAATCCTTATTATTGGTAGATCCATATTTGCAAATTTGCTTACTCACTAAAATTTATTTTTAACCCCAAAATTAATATTCACAGCACTCTCATGGACATAAAGACACAGTGCCAAAAAATTTGATTTATGTTCCCAGCTGAGGTTGGAGAAGATACACTCTCTTATTTCAGCTCTCAGATTGTAAAAAAAAGTGTTCTCTTTGTGATCTATGTAGTACAATGTTTTTCACATTTTTGTGCTTTTTCTTGTTGATTTCAATGTTTAAAATTGTCTCCAAGCATTGGGCTGAAGTACTGTTAAGCGTTCCTAACCACAAGATGTGTAATGTGTTGTATGGCAAAAATATGTATGTTAGATAAACTTCATTCAAGCCCAAATTATAGTGCTATGAGTTCAATGTTAATGAATCAACAATATAGATTAAATAACCTGTCTTTTCACAGAAACACACATAAAACAAGGTTACATATTGATTGGTTGATGAAACTGCTGTGGTCAGTGGCTTGCAGGAGCCTAAACCTGTTATTTCTCGTTGCTGCAGCGGTTCAGTATTTGCTAAGTCAATGTTTGCAGTGACTCTATAGAACATAACTACAATAATGGGAATCAACTGAATTAAAAATAGAGATTGAAATAGTTACTCCACAGGATAATTTCAGGATTAAATGAATTGTATCTCACTTTTACCTACTTGAATTTGGCATTCTATTAACATCTGTTTGGGATTCCTGTTATCATGGCAAATGTATTTCACTGTATAGCATATAAGGCCAAATAATTTCAGTGACTCCCCTTTGAGTAATGAAAATCTCTACTGGAAGAAATCTTTAAAAACACTCTCTTGAGCAGTGGTGTAGAAACAGGACAAGCAAATGTGGATGAAATCCATATAACGATAGCTTCCTTTAATTTTGTTGTTGACAGCTGTTCATGTCACAATTAAGATTGCTATGGGAGATCCAACATTTTATTGTAATGATCTTAGGGACTGAGCTGCCAGTTCTTTTTCCACAGTGATTTCAGTCAGGGTGGTGTGGAGACACTTCCTTTGCTGTTTTTAGAAGCTTTATCCTCTGTGCTGGTTATTGAGAGTTAATACTTTTACTGAAATTACAGAAAATGCAGTAACGTTTTCAGGAAATTTTGATAAAGTTTAACTTTATTCTATTTCCTTCATTTCTCCATAGCAGATGATTTTTCTCCTGGATACTTTTCCTTCAGTCAACCTTTTGGGGTTATTTACGTGAGCCGATCCTTAACTCGCATGTAGTATATTTGCAACGCATTTGTTCCAGTTTTGTTATTTCATTCTGTGTTGACTCTAAAATAAGCATTTTTCATCATGCCTATTATGTGATTCCACTGAAGAACACAGAGAGCTCTTGAGTGCCATTCACAATGACAAATTCCGTCTTGAGACACAATTCATTTTGTTTTACCACTACAGCTAATTTTTCTTTTGTTGTATTCAGAAGTTCTCCTTCAACTCAGCATTTTGCAGAGCGGTGGTACTTTGTCCTGGCATTCCCCGAGATTGGTCTTAACACACTATTGATTATTCTTCTCTCACACAATTTCTGAAGCTGATGGTGTAAACCGGTGTGATAAAGATAGTGGCCCTTTTCTCCCTAGTGCCTAAATCACTTCCCCCTGGCAAGGTCGTTGCTGATGGAGGGCATTAACATTTCCAGAGCTCCAGGGAACTGTTGAGTGCGCTATTCTGGATTGCTCTGAAAGTGGCAGCTGACTTTTAAAAAATGTAAAGCCTAAGGCGAAACAATACTAATGGCCTTGCTGAGATTTCATGAAGCCAGGCACTGAAAGAGTTAACGGACCTTTTTAATTCACCCTTTGGGAAAAATCTGGCTCACTGGGTTAAGTTAAATCAAAGAAACATGAATGCCCTGAAAGAATATTAGTGTTCTAGGGAGATATTTCATCGTAATGGAAAAACTTAACATTTGCTTGAATTTTTTCTTTTGGAGGGTGTTAATTATTACAGAACAGAGGTTAGTTAATATACTCTAGTAGCTTTCTGTTATTTAGGTCAGGTTTGGATGCTGAAGATAGCTTCCATGCAGAAATCACTGTGGTCTGTGACCAAAACTGAGGAAAACACTGACTTCTAATTACTTTGTATAACAACACTTGGCCACCTAATCAGGTGGAGACCTATATGACAATCTGCCACGACAACCTCACGTCTTGAAAGCCCCTACACAGAGATCCTATCATACATACCCTTAGAAAAACAGACGTGCCATAAGAGAAAGCCTTTAGTGTGGAAGTTCCGACCCTAGGGATCGAGAGCATTTTTTCAGAATTTTAGAAAACCTAATGAGAATGGTTTACAAAGGAATACTTTGCAGTAGTTGCCTTGCTTTTGCTTAGGAATGATTTAAAAAACCCTTTGTATTAGTCTCATACTGAGAATATACCTAAAACAACATATATCCATCATTTAACTTAGATGACTTACAAAGTGAACATTAATAATTTGATGTTCAATACATGTGCTATAGTCTGAATATCTGTGTCCTTCAAGAATTCATAAGTCAAAATCTAATCACCAACGTGATGGAATTAGGAGGTAGCTCCTTTGGGAGGTGATTAGACCCTACCCTCATGAATAGGTTTAGTGCTCTTCTTAAAACAACAACCACAACGACAAAGGATCCAGAGAGTGCCCTTGTCTCATGTGGGAACACAGTGGGAAGGTGCCATTGTCTATAAAATACCATGCAGGTCCTCCCCAGACACAAAATCTGCTGAAGCCTTGATCTTAGACTTCCCGGCTTCCAGAAATGTGAGAAGTAAATTTCTGTTATTTATAAGCCACCAAGTTTATGGCATTTTGTTGTAGCAGCCTGAGCAGACTAAGACAGCAAGCAATCTCTTCGCTTGAAAAAAGTATTTTTAAAATACGGGGGTCATGGGGTAGGTGACAAAGGACATTTTTAGGCAGAAAATTTGGATCATCTCAATTTTCTGGGTTTGCTCTAGCAGCAGTTTAGTTAGGCACAGTTTCGTGGCTCATGAGGGCCATGGCTAGGTTAGTATAAAAGACCAGTGAGCCTTTTCCTTGGTGGCTTGGGTGTCCCAACATTTTACATTTTGAATAAGGGAAAAAACAACTGAGAAATAATAATGTGATGGAAAGGGCCGTAGATTCAATGAGAGTCAGTAGATCAACTGGTTATGGCTGCAGATGTAGATTTGGATCATCAGCTTAAGATGGCATTTAAAGCTGATTGCATTCACCAAGGGCAAGTAGATATAGGTGGGCAGATGCTTGGGGCTGAGGACAGCCTATTGCCATGCCAACACTTACAGGTCCTCTCTGAGCCTCAGTTTCCTGCTCTCTCAAATGGGAATAACAAAATGTTGTTGTTCACATAACAACATTATGTACCACACAGACACACTATGATGATAAAATACAATATGTACTGCAGAAAAATGGAGCCATGCGTCTAGAAAAGTATGTGCCTGATAATTAGTTAATTATATCATACCATAATCTGTATTTTCCAGAAGTTTTGCTTTCTAGATAAGAAAATATAAAGGAAAAATGTCTGGACTGATTTTTCTTTTTTCACCTTTTAAAAATCTTCTAATTTTTTGTTACAGACAAGGTCACATGCTGTTGCCCAGACTGGAGTGCAATGGTACTAACACCACACACTGCAGCCTCAACTTCCTGGGCTCAGGCCATTCTCCTGCCTCAGCCTTCTGAGTAGCTGGGACCACAGGTGCATGCCAACCACACCCTGCTAATGATGTTTTTAAAATGTTTTCCACAAAGTATTATTTTCAAGGGCAAATCTGTTACATAAGTAATAGATTCCACCTATCAAAGTTAAATTAGGTACCTTCACAAGGGTTTCATCATGCTAACACATGTTCAGACTCATTGAAAGGGAGGATGACATTGGTAGTGTTTCCCCAAACTATTTGATCATGGTTCCTTTTTCTTATAAGACTGGTGTTCCAAAGAACACACCCTGAGATATACCGTGAAGGTGGTCATAATCTGCCAAGGAGAGACATGCTTCAAATAGAACTGCATTTACTTAGAGGTATTTGTGAAGCTGTTCCACCTTCCTCTGCCTTTAATTTTAGAGAAGAATGTTATTTTAAGACACTAAAGGGCTTCTTTTTACAACAGAACGGAAGTTTCTAGAGGTTATCCCTGCAGGCTAAGTCAACTTTTTGTGGTACAAATCATTAGCCTTACCCCTTTAAGAAATAGAATCAGTATTACCACCTCCCGACCCCTGCCTGCTTCTCTCCAAGGGATGTTGAAAGTGATAATTAGATAATTTGGAAAAGTATTTGGAAGTCCCAATGTAGACAGATGCTACAGATGTACAAAGGAATTCTTCTTCCACCTAGCTGACTTGTAAAACCTGTGGATTTTAGAAAGACATCTGGCTCATGAATCCTGTCTTTTAAAAGGATTACTAAGATAATGTCTCAGAAGTCTGTTGGCATTCTGAGATTAAAGAGGCTGACAGTAGGATAGGAAGGGATGAAAGGAGAGACATTTTATAATTTTGGAGGGATGGGGAGGAGAAGGAGGTGTGGTGATAACAGGTTTAAGTGCTATGTCTTAGTTTCTAAATACACTTATTTTTCCTTTAAAAATATTAGGGCACCTTAACATATTTCTCTGAAAATAAACTAAGGTGCCCACTATTTCAGAGGCACATGTAGCTTTACACCTATATCTCTTCATCTTCTTTATCTTCTGCATTGTCTTTTGCAGCTTGATTATACATTTTAAAAAGTCATTACTGGCAACTTGAGAAGCAGTGGCTGCAGGTAAATTCTGTCTCAGATCCTGTGTTTTTAAAAAATTCTGTCTTCTCACTTTCTACTCAGTAGGTTTTTTTAATGGGGGAAATGTGCTGCTATTCTCATGTAGGCAAATATTGAAATTTGCAAACAGAACTCTAATCTTTTACATTAAATATAGGTAACAGTGTTACTTAGATTTAATTAGATTTGATATTTTGAGGGTAAGTAATGTTTTATTTATCTATCAGATTCTAATTTATATTACAGTATCAATGAATGAACTATTAGATTACTACTTAGGAAATTCAAATTTATTCCATTCATACTCAAGGAAATAGAAGCTATATCTTCATTAGTATGGATACCATATATTTGTCCAGGTGCAGCCATTATTTTCACAAGAGATGGCTGTGGAGTAACCAATAGTTGTATCAGTGCATTCTGGAGAGACCATAACAAAATGTCTTACACTACGTAATTTATAAACAACACAAATTTATTTCTCACAGTTACAGAGGCTGTGAAGTCCAAGTTCAAGGTGTCAACAGATTTGATGTCTGGTGAGGGCCCTCTGCTTTGCAGATGGGACCTTCTTGCTGTGTCCTTACATGGCAGAAGGGCAAAAGGACTAACAAGCTCCTGTAGGCCTCTTCTGAAAGGGCACTAATCCCACTCATGAGGGCTTCACCCAAATGTCTTAGTTACCTTCCAAAGCCTCCACCTCCAAATACTATTACCTGAGGAGTTAGGATCTCAGTATATAAAATTTGGAGGGACACATACATTCAGATCATTGCAAAAGGTCACAAACACAACTCTAAAAGTTTGAGTGTTAATATTAGTCTTTCTCCTAATACTCGTGTGACCTTGGGGTAACAATGTTTTCTCCAATTCTCAAAGCTGTTGGGATGATTGAATGATATGATACATAGAAAAATATACTGAAAACATGAAGTATAATAGTATCTTATTTTAACTAAATAATCTGTAATTAAATAGAATAACAATGGGTAATAAATCAAATCTAAGGATTATGCAGAATTACACATGAATAATTTAAGCTCTATGATGAATAGGGTTTCATACATTTCGTTCATTAGTGTATCCCAGTATCTGTAGGAGTTCCCAGCACGTGGTATATGTTTTAAAAAACTAGGAATGAAAGATTATGAAGAAATAAAATTTTTAGTAATAATCTTCTCCTTTTGCAAACATTTATTAAAGGAAATTAGCATGTAGATTATTGTAATAAGAAAGAAAAGAGAGGAAAGGAAAGACAATGAACACTTGCCAAGTGTCTATGATAGGACAGACACTTCACTGTGCTATGTGTTTTATGTGTTATCTCAAATAATTGATTATCTCTTCAAAATCAAGGTTGAACATTTCTTCCTTAGACTGAAGGGATGAATCATGTATCCACGTAAAACAAATTATTTGATATTTTCTTTACTACATTTAGTGGGCTAAATTAAAGCAAAGCCAAATGGACAACTTGGTTTAAAGTAACAACTAGACCCACAATACTGTTTCTTGATGGCTTGATAATAGCTACTCAGTGACCTTGATAAGACAGTTAGGAAGGGGAGGACCTTGCATACAAAATAGTTAGATTGGCTTCCTGATTGGCCCATGGGAGAGCTGTCAGAGCTGTGGGTGCTGGAGATAGCTGGGCTCAGAGCTCAGACAATGGCCATTGCTTACTGCAAAGTGGCAGACAACTTGGGCTCTTTATAGAGCCACCCTCCTTGGTATCACCAATCAGTCAAAATGATAAACAGTGGCACCTGTACATTGCAGCAGTTGTATCCTAACCCTGTCAATGATGGTCTAGGTTAAGCACAGAGCTAGGGCCTTTCTCAGAGTGGAAGTGGTGACTGAGACGTGTGTGCCTGGGAGCATTCACGTATCATTAGTAAGCAAATCAGATTTAGTTTAAACATTTTAAAAAAACATTTCATTAAAAGTAGTAGCAAAAAGGGCTACATTATATCATTACATATGATAACTAGCACCTTAGAAACTCATTTCACACACTTTAAGGGGATTTCTAACAGTATTTAATAGCCTAAAAAGTGTTTTCCTGAATATAAACTTAAAATATCTTGATGATGACTTTTTCTTTACATATAAAATTACTATATTCACTACAAAAGCATTTTAAATGTCAACTTTTTTTTTTAATTGTATTTTAGGTTCTGGGGTACATGTGCTGATCATGCAGGATTGTTGCATAGGTACACACATGGCAAGGTGGTTTGCTGCCTTCATCCCCATCACCCACATCTGTTATTTCTCCCCTCAATATCCCTCTCTGCCCTCCCCACCATCTGCTGTCCCTCCCCTAGCGACCCCCAACTGTCCACAGTGTGTGCTGCTCCTCTCCCTGTGTCCACGTATTCTAAGTGTTCAACACCCGCCTATGAGTGATAACATGTGGTGTTTGGTTTTCTGTTCTTATGTCAGTTTGCTGAGAAGGATGGTTTCCAGATTCATCTATGTCCCTATGAAGGACACGAACTCATTGTTTTTATGGCTGTGTAGTATTTCATGGTGTATATGTGCCACATTTTCTTTATTCAGTCTATCATTCATGGACATTTGGATTGGTTCCGTGTCTTTGCTATTCTAAACAGTGCTGCAGCGAACATATGTGTGCATGTGTCTTTATAATAGAACAATTTATAATTCTTTGGGTATACACCCATTAATGGGATTGCTGGGTGAAATAGAATATCTATTTCTAGGTCCTTGAGGAATCGCCACACTGTCTTCCACAATGGTTGAACTAATTTGCACTCCCACAAACAGTGTAAAAGTGTTCCTATTTCTCCACATCCTCTCCAGCATCTGTTGTCTCCAGATTTTTTAATGATCGCTATTCTAACTCGCGTGAGATGGTATCTCAATGTGGTTTTGATTTGCATTTCTCCAATGACCAGTGATGATGAACATTTTTTCATATGTTTGTTGGCCTCATAGATGTCTTCTTTTGTAAAATGTCTGTTTATATCCTTCACCCACTTTTGAATGGGTTGGTTTGTTTGTTTCCCATAAATTTGTTTTAGTTCTTTGTAGATTCTGGATATTAGCCCTTTGTCAGATGGGTAGATTGCAAAAATTTTTTCCCATTCTGTTGGCTGCTGTTCACTCTAATGACTGTTTCCTTTGCTGTACAAAAGCTCTGGAGTTTAATTGGATCCCATTTGTCTATTTTGGCTTTTGTTGCCATTGCTTTTGGTGTTTTAGCCATGAAGTTCTTGCCTATGCCTATGTCCTGAATGGTTTTGCCTAGGTTTTCTTCTAGGGTTTTTATGGTGTTAGGTCTTATGTTTAGATCTTTAACCCATCTGGAGTTAATTTTAGTGTAAGGTGTCAGGAAGGGGTCCAGTTTCTGCTTTCTGCAAATGGCTAGCCAGTTTTCCCAACACCATTTATTAAACAGGGAATCCTTTCCCCATTGCTTGTTTTTGTGAGCTTTCTCAAAGATCAGATGATTGTAGATGGGTGGTGTTGCTTCTGAGGCTTCTGTTCTGTTCCATTGTTCTATATCTCTGTTTTGGTACTGGTACCATGCTGTTTTGATTACTGTGGCCTTGTAGTATAGTTTGAAGTCAGGTAGCATGATGCCTCCAGCTTTGTTCTTTTGGCTTAGAATTATTTTGGCTATGCAGGCTCTCTTTTGGTTCCAGATGAAGTTTGAAGTGTTTTTTTTACAGTTCTGTGAAGGTCATTGGTAGCTTGATGGGATGGCGTTGAATCTATAAATTACTTTGGGCAGTATGGCCATTTTCACGATATTGATTCTTCCCAACCATGAGCATGGAATGTTTTTTCATCTGTTTGTGTCCTCTCTTATTTCATTGAGCAGTGGTTTGTAGTTCTCCTTGAGAAGGTCCTTTACATCCTTTGTTAGTTGCATTCCTAGGTATTTTATTCTCTTTGTAGCTATTGTGAATGGGAGTTCACTTCTGATTTGGCTCTCTGTCTGTTATTGCTGTACAGAAATGCTTGTGATTTCTGCACATTGATTTTGTATCCTGAGACTTTGTTGAAGCTGCTTATCAGTTTCAGGAGATTTTGGGCTGAGACAATGGAGTCTTCTAAATACACAATCATGTCATCTGCAAATAGAGACAATTTTGCTTCCTCTTTTCCTAATTGAATACCCTTTATTTCTTTTTCTTGCCTGATTGCTGTGGCTAGGACTTCCAATAATACATTGAATAGGAGTGGTGAGAGAGGGCATCCTTGTCTAGTGCCAGATTTCAAAGGGAATGCTTCCAGTTTTTGCCCATTGCGTATGAGAGTATGATATTGGCTGTGGGTTTGTCGTAAATAGCTTTTATTATTTTGTGATACGTATCATCGATACCTAATTTATTGAGGGTTTTTAGCATAAAGTGCGGTTGAATTTTGTCGAAGGCCTTTTCTGCATGTATTGCGATAATCGTGGTTTTTGTCTTTGGTTCTGTTTATGTGGTGGATTACGTTTATAGACTTG
>PVKP010032744.1:0-25637 GCA_004027715.1 Plecturocebus donacophilus | reverse complement strand
CCGTATTAGGGGTAAAGCACATTGGTCTGTGCCACTGAAAGTTTGAATATTCAAAAGAGGCAATAGCTATATTGAAGCTGGTAAAAAGTCCATGTTGCTGATCTGTCCATAGCTTCCATCTCTGCCACTATGGCACTTCTTGTGCTGGTTACAAGGTGGCCAATGACAAAGACCAGCTAACATCAACTGGCCAAGTAATTTTAAATAATTGGTTGTTCAGTGCCTCTTTGCTGGTGGATGTTTGCAAGTGAGGGTTAATGTGTAATACAAAAATCTTTACACTTTATGCCCACTTTCATATTTCCTCTGCCTCCATATATCTACCTGAGACTTCCTGCTCTTCAGTCTTCTGGTCCTTTTCCTTCCAGCGTCCTTAACAGATAGCTAGGCCACTTTCCACTTACTCAGGATTTTTGATTTATTTTTGTTTCAGGCCACTTCTTTGACACCAAGTGGATGACTTGGTATACTTACAACAGTTCTGCCCATTGGGAATTTTTCTCTGTCCACCTTTCAAGGCAAACTCGGATTGCACCTATAATACAGTCACTGTTTATATTGAGCTTGCACATACATACCGACACCCTTCATTGACAAACCAAGCTCATGCTTTTTCATCCTCCATCAGCTGGTTGTATGAGACCCCTTGTGTGGCCATAGGTGTGAGCTGGGAAATGAACACTTGTGCAACTGTGGAGAATGAGGTACCGTATACTCATGCCCTCTGATCATACTTGGTCTTGACCTCACAAAAACCATTATGATGAACTGCAGGTGGGCCTGCTATAGTTTGTGATTTGGTAAGTACCACCTCTGACATTTCCAGCAAACTCAGTGTCAGTCATTTGGCCCAAATGACAGAACTGCTCACACCACAGCGTTGCTTTAGTGTACAGCTTTTTCCTGCCCTGGGCCCCACTCAAAGCTAGTGGTATTTCTAGGTGTATAATGTGTTATCTTATATACCTATAACTGGAAGATGCTTACCACACACTGAGTTTGCTTCTTTGTCATAAGGAATGCAAGATGTGTCTTTTAATTTGGAGGGGATAGTCTAGTGTTCCCCAGACCACTAGATCCATAAAAACTTCATCAAAGTGAGAGGTCAATAAATCTTCATAGTGTTTACCTTGCACGTGTCTTAATGAAGGCTTACAGAGTACAATCCAGTCCACAAAATGTTACTGATGGAATTACTCAGCATGACTTGTAGTGAAATTTCAGGATGATGCAAATATGTTCAGATTATATTATGATGAAAGGAAGAGGGTAAACAAAGCCCTGGGTCAAAGCTGCAATTGAATATTACGTCATATGAATGCAAACTATCTCTGAACTTCTTTCTAACTGGAATAGAAAAGGATCCACTTCCCAAATCAACAACCACACACCATGTACCTGAAATCTCATTAACCTATTGTATCTTATTTATCTAGCAATAAAACCACATCCAGCACAGTAGCTGCAACCGGGGCTTCTGCTTGTTTGGGCTGTGGTTCTGCAGTTATTCTCCAGAATCACCCAGTTTCTGCAGGAGCCAGACTGGTGTTGCTAAATAAGGCTATGAGAGTGAGCAGTGACCACCGCCCCTGCGGTTTTAGATCTTTAACAGTAGCGTCAATTTCTGCTATTCCTCTACTCCAGGATGCAATTTCTCTCTATGTGTTCCCTTAGCTGGGGGAAGGGATGTATGGACAGTTTCCAGAGGTTTCCACTTTGCTTCCTCCACCATGATATGGTGTTCCCCACAGGTCAATGATACAAAGTGCAGTTCTTCTAACTGCCAGTATGTCAATTCCCACTTGGAGATTTAAGAAATCATCACTGGAGGCGTCTGTGGACCCATTGTTTACGCACCTATTTATTTGTCACCTGGCCTTATAAATCTCCAGTCTCATGGGGGCAGAGGAAGGTCATGATGACACTGGGTCTCTGGAGATGAATTAAATTAGACTATGTATAATTTCTTTGGGGCGGGGACTTCTGAATTAAGATGACCCTTCAGTGCTATCTCAAGTTGAGGTGCAAGAGTGGAGTCTTTGTGCCCCTACCGGATCAGTCACTGGGTGTCAGCTGCCCTGAAGAGGCCTTATCTCTGATTATGTTTGCCCAGGATTTCCAGCACCATAGCAATTAGTTCCTTATTCCTAAAGTGACATTTTGGTGGTGCATCACAGTACCTACTACAAGAATGTCCTTAGAAACGGTGTCTGTAAGGGAGTAAAAGAAGCATGATTGGGCAGAGGGAGAAGTCCAACTGTGATGCAGTTGTAACAGAGACCTCAGCCAATCCAGGGAGCCTGGAACTGGCATGATCCTTCAGAGTTGTCCTGAACTCAAGGCTTTGTACTCTTGCTTCAACCAGCATTGAATGCAGGCTGCTCGTCCAAAAGGGATACATAACAGGTTGCCATGGCTTATGTCTATAATCCCAGCAGATCGGGAGGCCAAAGTGAATAGATCACTTGAGGCCAGGAGTTCGAGACCAACGTGGCCAATGTGGTGAAACCCCATCTCTGCTAAAAATACAAAAATAAGCTGGGCGTGGTGCCACACATCTGTAGTCCCAGCTACCCGAAAGGCTGAGGCATGAGAATCATGCGAACCCTGGAGGCAGAGGTTGCACTGGGCTGAGCTGAGATGGTGCCACTGCACTCCAGCCTGGGTGACAGAGTGAGACCCTGTCTCAAAAAAAAAAAAAAAATAGAGAGAAAGAAAAAGGGATGTAATCTTAAACTGAGGACAAGGCTCAAAGAGGAAATCCTTGTGAGCTGCCAACAGCCAATACTCTCAACAGTTGGGAAAATGAATGCCTTAGTCTTAAAGGGAGTCTCTGGGTGGTGTACCACAATCCCCATAATAGGAATCAGCTGCATATAGATGCTAATTTGGGCCATGAATATGGATGAGATCACTAGGGAGAAAATGTGGAGAGTCAAGAGAAGAGGATCCAGAACCTAGCCCTAAATCAAACAAGTAGAAGCCATTTAGAGGAGGAGAGCTGGCAAAAAGAGACAGAGAAAGAGCAGTCAGCATGCTAGAGGAAAATCCAGGAGAGCAAAGCGTCACTGAAGTCAGAAAAGATAGAATTATCTACCACGTGGGATAATACTGAGAGGCTGACAAAAGACAAAAAACATGTCCATTGTTTTGTCAACATGAAGTCAATTGATAAGTTTGAGCAAAAATCATTTTAGCAAATGCAATACACAAAAGCCAGACTACAGTGTGCTGAAGGAAGAGATGGAGTTCAGGCAGTGAAGACAGCATACGTATTCATAAAACGTTTTTAGTTTTACTGTACAAGGGAACATAAAAATGGGGGGAGGTGGTAGCTGAAGGGAAATAAGGGCTTATGGAGGATTCTAGGTCTTTTGTTTATTTACCCTTGCTTCTTAATTTGGTATCAGAGTATGTTTGTAGTTGAGGAAAGAGATGACTGATGGTGGAGAAAAAGTAAGAGAAGAAACAGGGACAGTATTTGGTAGGTAGAGCAGCTGAGTCCCAGGACAGAACTGGAGCGGACAGCCTTTGGTAAGCACAACACTATAAGAAAAGAAGATGGGGAAAGATGCAGGCAGGATTGTTGATTTGATTGTGGAGAATGAAGAAGGTCCCACCTGATGCCTTTTATTTTCTCAATGAAATATAACAGCCTTGGGCAGGTCTCTGTTTCATGCATTGCAGATCTGTTTCCATCCTAAACTAAAAGGCCCAAAGCTCTGGTTCTCATCATTACACAGGAAGACAGAAACAAGGTGTGGCTTTGCAAAGCTGACAGCCACTTGGCACATGTCACTTCAGTTTTTTGCCTTCTTTCTTTTTACTTCCATTTAGAGACATGGGTGCCAGCTTTCAGACTGGTAAACAGAGGGTGGGGCTGAAGGTCAAAAGGTGATGAGATCTCAATCTGAACTTACTGGCGTGATCAGCTGTGCTTCCTCATTCTAATCAGGAAATCCTGGAGTGACCAATCCAGCAAGCGCACATCTGGAGAGAGGGGGAAGGGGGCATGGGAAGGAAGGAAGGGCTCATCTCTCTTTTCTAGGCTCAGAATGGATCGTCATTTCTTTCATTCGTATCTTTGCATATGTTCCTATAAATATGGGCATATTCAATCTCAGTCATATTTTTTTGCCCTTTAAGTCTCTGTTGTTTTTATGATCTCCTTCCCCACCAGAGGAGATTTCACTGAATTTATAAATAAGATCTGTTGATATACAGATAGAACAAAGAAAGTCAATATTCTGTCTTATGTTATAGAGCATACAGATATTAGTGGTAAAACAAAGGAAATAAAGCAAGATATATTTCTTGTTTGTTTTCTGTTTGTTTCTTGAGACAGGGTCTTGCTCTGTCACCCAGGCTGGAGTACAGTGGCGTGAACATAGCTCAATGCAGCCTAGACTTCCTGTGCTCAAGAGAGCTTCCTGCCTCAGCCTCCTATATCTATATCTATATAGAGATGTACATACTTTTTTTGAGACAGGATCTTACTGTATTGCCCAGGCTGGTCTTGAACCCCTGGCCTTAAGTGATCCTCTTGCATTGGCCTCCTAAACTGCTGGGGTTATAGGCATGAGCCACTATGCCCAGACACAAGATACATTTCTTGACATGAAAAAATATTCCCAATATATTGCTTAGCAATAAAAGTAGATTTTTTTAACTGGATAAGGCTGGGTGTGGTGGTTCACATCTGTAAGCCCAACACTTTAGGAGGCTGAGACGGGAGGATAGCTTGAGGTCAGGAGTTTGTGACCAGCCTAGGTAATATAGTAAGATCTCTTCTCTACAAAAAATTTAAAAATTATCCAGGCTTGGTGGCATCCACCTGTAGCCCCTGCTACTTAGGAGACCGAGGCAGAAAGCTCACTTGAGCCGAGAAGTTCAAGGTTGCTATGAGCTGTGATTGCACCACCACACTCCAGCCTGGTCAACAGAGCGAGACCCTGTCTCTAAAGAAAAAAGGAGCTATATACATCTATATACATATATACACTTTTAAATGGCTAACATTTCTTAAGTGATTATTATACACCAGTTATAAGGTTAGGTCTGGATATTGAAAATGAGGGTTATGTGTTTTAGATTTTAGCAACAGTTATTAATTTTTCTATATGCATTGCTTACGTAAATAAAAGTTAAATTTAGAGCCAATATCAGGTTGGTGGTAGACTTTGCTGTTTACATGCAGATTTCATGGTTTCGCCTCCCCATCTGCAGCCTATAATTGTATCTAACACGAGCTTTGGGAGTTCTTTGCTCTAGCCTGACTGAAGCTTTTCTCTGCTCTTTAATACTCGCCAGGCTTTGGTGCTAAGTTTGGAATGCCCTGTAGAAGCTGATAATATCCTGAACTCCGTAATTGGCTAACAGGAAATTTCATGTGTTAAGCAACATTAGCTTAATCTAATTCCTGTTCTCTTCTAAAAGAAGCTCCCTGACTTCAGAAAGCATATGCACGGCTTCCCATTACTTCAGGGTTTGTGGCTTTGACCTTAGAAGTCTCTTAACTGTTTGAATGCCAGAAGCAGTTCCATCCTGTAACTGTTTGCTGCAATCCGTCAGAAAGAAGGCAATAAATGCCTCCTCCACACTGTTAATTGTCTCATTTTCCACTCTACAACGGTTCTGCATATAAGAAATAAAACTTCGCCTTTTCTCACTTACGAAGTCTGAACCCAAGAGAGGTTTTTAAAGTGTGCTCGGAGGAACCACGTGTGTTTTCGCAACATGTCTATCTTATTCCAATCAGGAAAAGTTACCCTGACAACCAAATAACTGGGTTTTTTTTAACCCTACTCTTTGCCTTCTATAAACTTAGTTTCTTCTTAGGGAGTTAGTCTGCCTCCTAAACTCTGAAAGCCACATGATTCGTTTTTAAGCCTGCTGACAATGACAGGCATGTTGTTAAAATTGTTGGAAATCTTTGTCCTGGTTTCCCTCTCTTGAAGTTGAAAATGATCTGAATGCTGGCATCCCACAGTTCCTACTAAACCTCCCTGTTTCCTTTGGAGATGACAGCTGAAGGAAGGGAGCTGCCCACACATCCCTAAAGGTGATATTTTAAAGAGAGTAATCCATGCGGACAAAAACGGGACAGAAACCCACTATTGTCATGTTTCCTGATTCCTCAAGGAGGTTTTCTGACCACCCTATTGGCTGAGCTTTTGGATATTGTGTTATTTCAACATAGTTTCCTAGGGAGTATTTTCCTGAACAACTAATTATGCTTGTTTTACTTAACAGGAAAAGAATGCTCTTTTTATAATTCTAACCTTTTTTTTTTTTTTTGAAAGCTACTTAAACCCTTTGAATAAAACCCTAATTTGAATTAAAAAGAAAAAAAAAGTAAAAGTACAAGATGACTCAATCAGAAACTAAATTGTTGTCTTTTATTTCCCAGCTTTTTTATCTGCTTGGCATCCCTGTTCCTGATTACTGATTTTCCCTGAAGTTATTTGGATGCAATTACCTCCACCAGCTAATTGGTTTTCCTCAATTTCAATCCAAGGCCTATTATTGATTAAGGGCAGGGCTGGGCCTGGGGAATGGGAGGCACAATGGTTAAAGCCAGGCCTTGAACACAACTAGAAAAATGACTCAGAAGGCATGCCCTTTTCCAAGTGGGTAGGTGACCACTTCTTTGTCTACAAAGGTCGGCATATTCACTGCATTCTTTTTCCTTTTCTCTCTCTCGCTCTCTCTTTTTTTTTTTTTCTAGGCAACTGTGACGGGGGCAAATGGCATTTCTTCCAAAGAATGTAAAGCAGAATACTTGGGAAAACGACCAGAAGCAGATCTGCCCGGACAGCTCACGTTTCTGTTTGGTGGATCTTGAGAGTCAATAGTCTCAGCCACATCTGAGATCCGCGCACCACTGCCTGTCAGTCACCTCACGCTGCTATCATGGTGCTTTAAACGCTTAAGGATCACCTGCACATTTGTTCTTCATGGGACTCATGAGTCGAACGACATGTACACAAATAAAAACTCATAGATACAGAGACTATGTGAGTCAAGGATATCCCTATGTTTATACAAATACTTTCTTAAAATTTAACAGTTAGTAAATATAACATATAGAAATTGGTTATTATTAATACCTTATGCCCATCAATAACTGCAGTATTACACATGGATCAAAATGGATTAGCAAGATTCATTTCTTCAAAGTACCTCTGATATCACCAGTGAAGTTTCCTGAAAATCACAGTAGCCCAAGGGCAAAAAAAGAGAAAATCTCTATTTCAAAATGACAGGCACGCTAGGAACCAATATTGTTCTCTTTTAAGATAAAAGGATCTGTCCCCTCCCTCTGAAACAGGAATCTGTGAAATCTTTCTTTGTTATGAGATAGGAAGCTCTAAAAGAATCCTCTTCATTCTCCCTTAAAGACAAACCAATCAAGGAAATCAGAAGGAAGAAGGAGAGGTCAGTATGAGAGGAAAGCGATTAAATATGCTTTAGTTTAGTTTATGCAATCCTTTGAAGATTCTCCTTTTATTCCTTTCTCCTCTCTAATTCTTAAAATGCCAGCCCCATAACCACTCTGAATCATCATTTTAATCTGATAGAAAGTTCACTTTGATTCCAGAGGATGCTAAGGAGTACTTTGTATCAAATAACTAAACATTCTTTAGGGAGAATTCATCTCCCTAACATTCCCGAAGACACCCCCCACCATCCACACACACGAAAACACATGTGCATGCGCATGCCCACACACTCAGTCACTTACATTTTTTTTTTCTGTATTGAGTGCTTAATCAGGTTTTTTCCTTGATCCAGCCATTATCTTTTAGCAAAACCTCAGAGAATAAAAAAACCCAGCAGGGCTCTGTACCCCACCTCCAAATGTCACAATGGCAAATTGTGACTGGTGAATGAATTGTCCATCTTTGCACAAAAGTTGAAAGCAAACTTCAAAGGACCCTAGTTGTGATGGTCAGGCTTTTAGAGATTAGGATTCCAGTACTTTTTATTTTCGGTAACCTAATGGGGCAGAGCACTGTGAGCAAGAATGCACAAAACAAATCCAGAGGGAGGTAAAAAATATGAGTAAGAAAAGGGAAAAATAAGGATAGATGGTAAAAGAGGCTTTAAAATGGAAAATTAAATATTATGTTTTAAATTAATAATAACCTAACCAGAACAGGGGAAAATGATTTAGCCCGCAAGAACAAAACAGAGACCAGGCATAGCTCATGCCTGTAATCCCAGTGCTTTGGGGGGCTGATGCAGGAGGATCACTGAAGCCAGGAGTTTGAGATCAGTCTAGCCAACATGGCAAGACTCTGTCTCTCAAAAGACATTTCTAAAACTCTCAAGAATGGAGGAGGAAGTGGTTAAATTAGCCTAGAAAAAAAAAGAAAAGAAGCTGGAACTGAAATCATATGGAGACCTTCACTGCTAGCAATTTTAAGTGGCTAAAATCTGTATTTTTTTTTTTTTTCATTTCCTGGCTTGTAAAGTTCTCTCTACCAACACCAAGATCAAAATAAGTAGTCATCAGACCATTAGTCAGCACTTCTAGTAGAATTGCATCAAGCATTAATCATCTCTGAAAAGGAGTTCCCCATTCTTCCCTTCAAAGTGATAGTTTTTAGACCAGTCATCATAAGTTTTGAGTTTCATGTTCAGAGCTGTTATAGGATAATTCAATTTACATAAAATCTTTACTCAAAAGTTTACATTTTTGTCCAGAACCATGTTCTTTAGTGGAATGTCTTTAGGGCCAATGAAACCTGGGTTCAAGTCCCTGTTCTGCCAATGACTAGCTCTATATCCTTGAACACAGATTTTGAAAACTTACCTGAGCCTCGGTTTCTTGCTACGTGCAATGGTGATTCTAAGGATTAAATGAAAGAGACAATATTAAAGGACCTTTCTCATCACTAGTAGATAACAGGTGTTCAATAAATTACAGCAATGAATATCATAAGAGTAAAGAATCAATATTCACATTCATAAAAGGACAAAAGAGAAAGTCCTGGAAAAAGAGCTAAAGCAACAGGGGACTGTAAACGTACACATATGAACAAAGAGGAGGTGACAATGTATGTTTTTGTGTGCATGCACATGCTTATATGTGTATCCAGTGAGGGAGCAAAGTGCAAGTGCAGGAGCAAAAAGAAAGAAAGAGAGAGAGAGAGAGATCTGACAGCAAAGATGGAGAAGTGGTTAAGGAAAAATAAGAGGAAGGGAGACCCTTTTAGAGAAAGCAAAAGGCACATTGGGATCAAGAGGAAAGATTTGACTTAAAGGTCTGCTACCACTGTCAATTCCAAATCAACAGACAGAAAGAAAGTCCCAGGGCCACCAACATCTGGGTGCAACCCAGTCACTGAATAGTCAGAGAACCATAAAGTTAATAAACAATAAGTTCCTTAAGGCACGAGCCATGCTGTAAATGTACACATAAAGTGCATTTAAAATATTAAATATTAAAGATTTCTCCTTGGGTAGAAATCTTTGCCTTAACCTGCCCTAGCCAATGATTTGCCCAGATGGAAGGTCTACATTTATTATAGAAGAACAAGAGAAAGAGTAACATTCTGCTTCTGTCTTTCAGAAAGTAGGTTTATAGAAGCCTCTTAAAAAAGGATTTGCTGAACTCCTTTGTGAGATCTTAGTATTTTAACAGCCAAGCATGGAGATCACCATGTTCTACTACAATATACAATATGGTTTAAAAACAAAAATAAAAAGAATTAAGATTTTTGCTAGGTATAGTCAGGAAGAATGACAAAATCTTTGTCATTAAGATTCTGCTAGGTATAATCAGGAAGAAGATAGAATAGAAAGAAAGAGGCCGGACGCAGTGGTTCACGCCTGTAATCCCAGCACTTTGGGAGGCCGAGGCGGGTGGATCACGAGGTCAAGAGATCGAGACCATCCTGGCCAACATGGTGAAACCCCATCTCTACTAAAAAAATACAAAAATTAGCTGGGCATGGTGGCACGTGCCTGTAATCCCAGCTACTCAGGAGGCTGAGGCAGGAGAATTGCTTGAATCCGGGAGGCGGAGGTTGCAGTGAGCCAAGATCACACCACTGCACTTCAGCCTGGCGACAGAGCAAGATTCTGTCTAAAAAAAAAGCAAGACTTTTCCTTTGTTAGTGTGGAGAACTGTGGAAAGCAGAGAGGGAAAGTGAAATGGTGAAGCTTGTCCTAATCTCCCCTCCCCCCAACTCTTCTGAGTTTGGCCTAGGTAGGGAAAGGGGAGCTAGGAAAGCAAGGTTAACTCTAAAGGCAGAGTGGGGGCCAGTATTTAAAAGATTCCTCGTCAACTTGAAAGAGGAGGATCTGTGGTTGGCATGCTCCCATACAAACCTAGGGACCAAGCCCACCCCTAGGTAGGTCAGACATGGTCAGACAGAGCGCGGTGGAGAGGACCCAGAAAGAGCAAGCCTCTCTGCTTATCAGACGCAGGCAAAGCCAGGGCTGGAGGAAAGGCCAACCAGACTTCAAAGAGTTCTCTAGCACCAGGGGAAACTGAAATGAGGGCAGGTCACCCAGAGCACACAACAGGACTTTAACCAGACCCAGTGAGACCAATCACAGGTCACACCCACTCAAGCAATCACCCCAGGACAAGCAGCACCAAATGGGAAAGAGATAACTGGCTGGAGGATGGCCAGGGCAAGCAGGGAACTGTGGCTGAGAACACCACCTCCTCCCCACCACCATGAGGTTGCATAGACCTCATCCCTTCCCCAGGACTCCAGGCAAGCAGAGGAGGAAGAGCCTGAGAGCCTCAGCAAATTTTTTTTTTGAGAGCGAGAGTCTCACTTTGTCACCCAGGCTGGAGTGCGGTGGTGCAATCTCAGCTCACTGCAGCCTTGACCTCCTGGGTTCAAGCAATCCTCCCGCCTCAGTACCCACAGGTATCTGGGACTACACACACCACCACTCCCAGCTAATTTTTGTATTTTTTATAGAGATGGGCTTTCGCCATGTTACCCAGGGTCATCTCCAATTCCTGACCTCAAACAATCTGCCCACCTTGGCCTCCCAGAGTGCTGGGATTTCAGGGATGAGCCACCAGACCTAGCCTAGTCTCCGCTTTTTTTTTTTTTTTTTTTGTATTGTTTGGTTTTAGCCTCAGCATTTACATCCAAAGGAGGCAAAACAGCATTCAAATGGATTAAATTACTGACTGGGACTTCATTTTAAACCAGTCATTTAGTTAACGTTATTTCTCCTTCTAACTAGAACGTAAATGGCTCCAGAGGGAAGACAGAATAGGATAGACTAAATAAAGTTCATTCTTCTGTACATTCAAGTTGTAATGTAGGTTAAATTTTGCAATTCCATAATACATTCTTTTTTGGGCTCATGCAAAAAGGGAATCTGAGCACAAAACATACTTGTTGACTAGCAGAACTTCCAAAGGAATGAATTCTGTGAAAAAGCTAGAATATTAATCTAATGAGGTCTGGCTCTAATAAGGAGGGTCAGTGGAAAGTAGGAAAAAGAAGAGAGGGACCTGGCCATGGCAAGGGTTTTGTCTATTTTGTTCACTGCTGTATTGGCAGTACATGGAGCATAGTAGATGCTCCATAAATATATGTTAAATGAATGAATAAATAAACATTTGTTGACTATCAATTATCTTGGACCAGACATTAAACAATATGATCCTATTTAAATCTCATAACAGTCTTTGAAGTTAGTATTATTATCACTATTTTATGAAGAAATGAGCTGCATTTCAGCTAGGTTCAATAACTCCTCCAGGGCACCTGCCTAGCATGTGGTAGCGACAGAGGTCACACATAGGCCAAACTGACTACTCTGACTTAATATATTTCCTGTCATGCGAGGAAAAATCTTGATATACTTGACATTCCATTAATATTTCTGCCATCTGCTTTATATTACAAGAAAGAGCCTGATGTTTGCTGGGTGACCAGGAGTCCCGCTGCAAAAATGATTCTTCCTGGCTGGGTGCTGGGGCTCACACTTGTAATCCCATCACTTTGGGAGGCAGGCAGGCATTTGAGCTCAAAATTTCAAGACCAGCATAGACAGCATGGCAAGACCACATTTCTAATGAAAAAATAAAAAATAGAAAAGCTAGCTGGGTATGGTGTGCCCACTAAGCCACAGCTACCTGGGAGACAGAAATGGGAAGATCGCTTGAGCCCAGAAACAGAGTTGCAGTGAGCCGAGATCACACCACCACACTCCAACCTGGGCGAGAGAGCCAGACCGTGTAACAAAAACAACAACAACAACAAAAACCATAATTCTCCCTGTTGCATCACACCGCCAAGGTAGCACTGATATTATAGCATTTGTTATATCTATGTTGAAATGCTAATATTTTTCTGGATAGAAAGAAGTCACAGGCATGTAGAAAGAACCGTGTAGGAGACCACAATGCAATCCCAGAAAAAGGAAAAGAAATTTTTAAAAGGGAAATCATAACCCTAATCAGTCCTTTAGCTGAAATAAGCATTTGTAACATCAGAAGAGCCCTTGAGCTTTGTGTAATCAAAATAAACAACAAAACAGGCCAAATTGCACAAAGTAAGTTCTTTCTTGGGTTTCCAGTGACGTTACTGACCACACAAAGCTGCACCATCCACTGAAATGATAGCCTGTGATTTTATCCTCTGGTGAGTTGTGTTTGATCAAACGCCACCATTTTCATTAACATTTGCCATGCCCTTCTGCTTTGATCTGCCACTTTCCCTAAATTCAACAGAGATGCACACTACTGCAGAAGCAAAATCGTTGTAATTTCAAAGATTTGCATGGAATTTATCTCAGTTCTAAAAATTAGCAAGGGCCAAAAGCCTAAGGATCTCAAGACGGTCTGGCTGGATCTGGGAGAAATAAAGCTGGAGGCATAACAATAGAAATACAACCAGCAACAAACCTTTCACTTTTGAACACTGTCTTGCTAGCACAACTGTGATATTAAAATCGACAAGGACAAGAGAAATGACTAGGAGTCGAGAGCGAGTCACTCATCTCTGAAATGAGACAGTTGAGCAGGTTAATCTCTAAGGTTCCTTCCAACTCAGTGAGTCTATGATCATAAGTCTGGGTAAGCCTGAGGAAGCTTTCCAGGCTTCCCTGTGTAATGGAAAGGCAAAGCCAGCTTTACTGGTGACTCGTTATGTGGGGAAGTTGTTTAACCTCTCATTAGCCTGAGACACTGCATCCTCTGGGCACCAGCAGTATCTTGTATAGCTAATTGAAAACTGAGAAAGTCAGACTTCCAATATATTTTATAAGCTTTCATATATATATATATATATATATATATATATTGAGATGGGGTTGGGGAGCTTCTCACAATGTTGTCCAAGCTTTTCTTTTTTTTTTTTTTTTTGAAATGGTCTTGCTCTGTTGCTCAGGCTAGAGTGCAGTGGCTCAACCATAGCTCACTGCAGCTTAAAACTTCTGGGCTCAAGTGAATCTTCCACTTCAGCCTCCTGAGTAGCTGGGACTACCATGCCTGGCTAATTCTTTTTTTCTTTTGGTAGAGACAAGGTCTCTACCAAACTCTCAAACTCCTGGCCTCAAGTGATCCTCCCACCTCAGCCTCCAGAACAACTGGGATTACAACAACATGTCACTGCACCCACCTGAAACTTTTAATTTTTTGAAGAAATTTTAGAATTGGAATATGCAGATGGAAGCAGCATTTGGAAAGAGTCTGGTATGCAGCATATGATGTGCCTATCTGAATTTCCCATTATGCTACTACAGAGTATAAGACGTCACCTTTTAGAGAGGTTGAGATGCCGCTGTTTCTGTGCCCATCACTGTCAGCAATGGAAATCCGGAGCTGGAGATGTTTCAACCAGATATAAGGTAGCCTCACATGATCAGATATACCAACTAAGACAGCTCTCCATAGTTCTAAAACCTGAGCTAGCATGTTCCCCAACTCCACCCACGCTTGTCACACCCCAGGCCACCAGATGGAAACTGCTCCAGTGTGGAGTTGACTTAGCACCGTAGTGAACCTTCAGGTGAATAACTCAGCTCTGACAGCTCTGTTGTTTTCATTTATATTAGACGCCAAAGAGGAGTCCTGAGGTGAGGTGTGGATACCATTGTGTCATATTTTGCCTGTATAAGAATTGTTTTTAATTGAATTAGCATCATTTAAAAATTGGGAGGTAATACATCAAAGCCCATATGTTCAGCACGCTTTGGAACACCGACAACACTGGGCCAACATCTCAGCTAGCAACAAAGAGCTGGAGTGGGATAAAGACTTCTCTACTGAGATGGGCATTCATTCTCAAGCTCATCAGTCTCTCCCCAGGCCATGTCACTCCAGTAAGTTCTCTGCCTGGTTCCTGGAGAAGTTTGAGAGCAATCACTGATTCAGAATATCTGAATATCTAAGCAGACAAGAAAAACTACATCTGAGTATACCAGGAAAGCTTCTCAAGGCTCCTCAACTGCCTAGATGATGCAAGGGCCTCAAGATTTAAGTGGCTACCCTTATCTAGTCTCGAAGCTGAGATCTATCCTAGAGACCCCTGAAAACCAAATGATGGAGCTACACTGGGTAGCTCAGTGCTGTGGCAAACAGGCTGAAGATCATTTCAACACTCTAACAAACTCCAGTAAGTTCTCTGCCTTACTGGCCAGGCCGGAGGTCTTGTTTTTAATACTACAATTGCTTGTCAACTGCTCTGCCATGCATGGTATATAAAATGCCATTTTATGAGATATGCTAATTAACCAACAAATATATGGAGACATTTCAATAATACAAAGAGCTATTTCAGTCTACTTAAAGCTGAATTCAAATAGTGCTTCACTAAAGTCAATGCTTTCTAGATTCTGATTCTCTTCAGTAAAAATATACCGTTTCATGGAAAGCACTATCATCAAAGATCCTGATCGTAGCAAAGCTAACAGATTGATCCTTATTTTCCCAAAGCCCATAACTTGGCTCATTTCAGTGAAATTACTTTCATTTCTATTACTGTTTCCTGTATATGGTGGCTGTCAGCCTGAATGCCAGTCCCTGAATCAGGTCCTACTTGTGGGAAAGAGCTCCATATACTTAGACTTTTATATTAGTTCATCCCATTAAGGGGCTTATGCTTTGTTATCCTTTTCTGAACCTTGGCAGGGCCTCTTCATTCTCTTACAAGTTAAGTGAAAAGCAAAACTCTGCACTGAGCTGTTAATGATTCCTAATGAGAGCCATGAAATGTGAATGGTGTTTGTCCTAAGGGATTGTTCAAGTAGGCAGCCACAAATCCCAAGGACACCCTGCCAGTTCAAAACTACGGGAAACAAAGTTGCACCCGCAATTTGTGCTCCTCCTTAAACTTACCAAAAAGGAAATTTGGGAAGAGGAAATGATGCTGCCAACTTCAATAGCTCTAGCCAGGATGTCACAGCCTCTCATGTAAGAGTGAGTGCTATGAATTTCCTCAAAATTAAATAAAAGTTCATGCAGTGACATATAAAGAACAGGGATAGTTTATAACACAGAGAAACTATAATAATCCCTGCTGTCTAAAACTTATTTTGTCTGGAATACAAAATCCTCTTTTACCTTTAGATAGATTTAAATGAAAGTAGGAAAGAAATAAGAGTACATTTTTTCCCATTTTTTCATAAATATTGTTTAGTTGCTTTCCTTCACTGATATTTTTTTAAATACTTTAAGTTCTGGGATACACGTTTGTTACATGTGTATACATGCAGGTTTGTTACATAGGTATACATGTGCCATGGTGGTTTGCTGTACCCCTCAACCCGTCATCTACATTAGGTATTTCTCTTAATGCTCTCCTTCCCCTAGTTCCCCACTCCCCAACAGGCCCCTTTTAACAATAAGAAAATGTTCCAGTTACTATGCACCAAAAAAAAGTTTCCTGTCAGTTCCCAGTGCATTCTTGATAATGAAATACAAAGACTAATGTGAACTTACTGTGGTAAAACAGGCATTTAATTCCCTATCAGTCAAAATTCAGTAAACCACCAGTAACATCAGCTGTCAGGGCCCGAACTCAACCATGACACAACCAGAGGCAACTGTGGTAGCCTGAAAACCGCCCTCACCCGGGAAGAAATCACACCATTTGATGACAGCATGACTTTACAATAAGCCATCTCTTGTGTGCTTTTGTATCTTCAATGTTTATTTAAGTCCTCCAAATTCCCGGCAGGTTTTTCTATCCATTAGGCAAAAATTATGTAGAAAGAATTGGGTTTTAGAAGAGACTCTGATACTAGAGAATTAGAAAATCATCGATTGCTTTCTAAAAGCCACCTATCTGAAGATTGTGTTGTATTTTATTTATTTATTTTTACCTCCATCTCCCTTTCCTCTTGAATGTTGTATTTCAAAACACAAAGAAAAAATAACTGTCCATTCTTCAAGTTAAAAATAGTTTAGATTGAAGTGTGTGAAACGTAAAAAAGAAAAAGAAAAAAATAAAATTAAAAAATACGTTAGATTTTCAAGCAATGTTGAACATTGCATTGAATTAATATGTTTATTCTAAACTTTCAGTTTAGGGGCAGAACTAGTTCATTAATTGGTTACTTTTTGGAGAAGACAAACAAAAGACTGATTTTTTTTTTCACTAGTGAGTAATCCGATGTGTATTTAGGTATCCTAAGTGTTCAGAGCAGCTAAATTCCAGCAGCTAACTACCGATACCAGTAATTCATTGCTCTGAACACATAGGTGTTAACACGAAAACTTTAAATATATACTCTAGTGCCTTGGTTAGCATTTAACCTAGACTTTGTCAGAATGCCCAACACTGGCCTTTTTATAAACCTAAGAGAAAACCCAGATGAGTATAGAAAGATGCCAGATAATTCTAGGAATCAAACGCTTCTTCATCTTTGAAGACCACATAAGCCTCGACACAGCTCTTGTCCCTACAGTACCCCTTTAAGGAGAGGACAGTTCAATCCAGATATTCTTTATGCTGGTATCAAGTTCAGCAACAATACCGGCTTGCATCAAATTTCTTAGAAAATGAACTGAGAGTAGAGGCCGGGCATGGTGGCTCATGCCGGTAATCCTAGCACTTGGGAGGCCTAGGTAGGAGGATTACTTGAGCTCAGGAGTTCAAGACCAGCCTTGACAAAATAGTGAGACCCTGTCTCTACTAAAAATAAATAAATAAAAATAAAAAAAGAACTGAAAGCAGACTCTATTTGATACAAATCTACAGATGTTTAAATTACTTATGTATTTCAATTTTTGCTGATTAGGCAAAATTTTTGTTAATTTTTTGAATACACAACATAAAACACTAAATGAGCATAGTTTTTTTAATAGAAAAATTAATACACTAGATATGTAAAATAAGATAACGTATATATTATATATATTAATATGTATATTATATGGGTCTTTTTGCTTCTTTACAATTAGAAGGTCCAAGGCTGGGCACAGTGGTTCATGCCTGTAATCCCAGCATTTTAGGTGGCAAGGCAGGAGGATCGCTTGAAGCCAGTAGTTCAAGACCAGCTTGGACAACAAAGTAAGACTCCCCTCCTCCCAACCATCTCTACTGAAAAAAAAAAAAAAGATAGCCAACATGGCATGCACCTTGCAATCCCAGCTACTCAGGAGGCTGAGGCTGGAGGATCACTTATTTGAGGCTGCAGTGAGCTAATCATGACACTGTACTCCAGACTAGCTGACAGAGCAAGATCTTGTCTCTTTAATAAACCCATTAAAGAAAGTTCTTGTGGTTGTGTCTTCTAAATTTCTTATGATTCTGCAACTCCTACTAGGTTCCTATTGTAGTATAAATATATAGCTAGAAAAGTGTTGACATGAAATATTCAGTTAATAGAGGCAAAGTATTTTACAGATTGAATAATCTAGGTAATTCTTTGGTACCCGAATTCACTTCGCACGTGTGAATGTGAATATGAAAAATCTGTGTTTTTCTCAAAGCTGCCTTAACCAGCATCGAGACAAGGAAGAGAACCCTAGAACTATTTCTGCAGGTGGCCACACTGAGCTAACTGAAGCAGAACAGCATGTGAGAGCTAACCACTATTTCTGGTACCACAGAAGACCTGCAGAAACTTGGTGAGCGAAGACTCTTCAGGCAGATGATAGTTAATGTCTTTACAAGTGATTTAGCACAAGTCTTCTCTTATTATAGAACATAACTTTACTGGTGACCTGAATTTGTTTTTCTCTGAAGTGTCTAGACAGGAGCAGCAGAAACTCTGAAATTAGAAAAAAAATATACTCTCTTCTGTACAAAACAATGAAGCTACTCATCCTCCCACCAGCAGATGTTATGCTTTGAGGGGTAGATCTGGTAATGATGAGCAGGTATCTGAGCTGTTGCCATTCTCAAGAGACTTCCTCAGAGAAATGACACACAAATGTGAGCAGGTCAGTTTGGATTCAGTAGAGCTGGTGTGTAAGGTGGGTGCAGAGTTCCTGGGCTGCTCAAGGAGTTAGCCCCAGCTCCCTGGCCTCAAGCAATCACTGAACATGCAGCACACAAAAGACCTACCTAGGCCCCTCTGTCTGTCCTCTAGATGACTTGCAATGTATCACTAGTAGATGAGTCTGCTTGTAACAATATTGATAATTAAGGGCATGTGTCACATTTCCTCTTGAGTTGTGAATTTTTCTCTCCTTTCTTTTTCATCCAAGTTGCATAAGGACACCACCTACTACTTATTCAAATAGTCACTTCATTTGCACATTATAAATCAAGCAGCTCCACCTAGCACAGTTCACAGTAGGGATCTAGGAAGAAAAACACCAACTAAGGAGAGAGAGAAACTAAAGACAATGCTGAATGCTTTTATTTCACAAAGTTGCTTCTTTATCACATGGGGCCTAGAAGCTGAAAAATAGAATACAATACTGATATTTATAACAACAACCAATAACATAAGGAACTTCTCTCCATTCAAAATATGAGTTTATCCTTCATTATTTAATTTTAAGTAATTTAGAGATGGGAATTAAATAAAAGCCAATGCTGAAAAGCTGCCAATGTTAATTGTAATTGTTAAATGTAATTATTTTACACCACTAAAGAACTCAATATATTAGAGGGAGTGTACAACAATGAACAAACTCATGGGAAAGAAAGAACTGTTTCTTGACTGAGTGCCGTGGTGCACGTCTATAATCCCAGGACTTTGGGAGGCCGAGGCAGGTAGGTCACTTGAGCCTAGGAATTCGAGACCAGCCTGGCCAACATGGTGAAACCCCATCTCTACTAAAAACAGAAAAAGTAGTGCGGCGTGGTGGCGCACGCCCATAATCCCAGCTACTCAGGAGGCTGAGGCAGGAGAATCGCTTGAACCCGGGAGGAGGAGGTTGAGGTGAGCCAAGATCGCATCGCTGCACTCCAGCCTGGGTGACAGAGTGAGACTCCATCGCAAAAAAAGGAAAGAAAAAAAGAAAGAACTGTGTCTTGCCACATCAAGGTCCCTGGACCCCAAAGGGAGAGAGCCACAGGAGTGCCAGAGCTGAAGGAATGTCTCCTACAAACTCGAGGAAGGCAGGGCCCCTGTTTATATTTGCCCCTAGATCCACAGCACACAGCACAGGGCAAGCATTCTTGTTGAGTGGGTGAGTGGGTGAGTGTGTGGACCTATCAAGGGGAATGGGAGTAGAAAGCATGACCCACACCAGTAACTTATTCCAAGATTTTTCTTTCTGCCCTGGTAGCAACAAAGCACCAGAAAAGTGGAGTAATAATAGTAGCAGAGCTCTAGGGAAATGGACAGACAGCTTCCTACCTCTCCCTGCTCCTTGTTAGCTCAGGTAACAATGCCCCTTCTTTCCTGTTTCTATTTCTGCTTTGTATCTAATCAGCCTGTCCAAGGACCAGTGCAGCGTCTGAGGCATTTCTTCTGTCTAGTTACTCCCAGAGCTGGCTGGAAGAAAGAACTCTTAGACAGGGGAGTGCAGTGAACAGTGTACCTGGCTGCAAGCTTATAAAACTCACAGGATGGGTACCCATGGACATAGAGGTGGAAGCAGGCTGGTCATGATGGCTCACGCCTGTAATTCTAGCATGTTGGTGGCACACACCTATCGTCTCAACTACTCTGGAAGCCGAGGTGGGAGAATTGCTTTAGCTCAGAAGTTCCAGGTTGCAATGAGCTATGATGATACCACTGCCCTCCAGCCTGGGCAACAGAGTGAGACCCTCAAAAATAAATAAATAAGGGAACCATAGGCACTGGTGACTACTAGCAGGGTGAGAGAGGGAGGGGGACAATGGCTGATAAACTATTTGTTGGGCAGTATGCTCACTACCTCAGTGATGGGATCATTTATACCCCAAACCTCAGCATTACAGCAATATGCCCATGTAACAAACCTACACATGTACCCCTTCAATCTAATATAAAAACTGAAATTATTAAAAAATAAAACAATAAAACCCACAGGAACATAAGCCTGTTTTCCATATCCTTTGATTCTCTGCCTATTTCTTCTAACAATGCAGTGCTTACGCCCAGGGTGAAGGTTATTATCTGACCGAATGCCTTTTACAGGTTTGGTCAGGTGGACATGGTAAGAAATGGGCACACTCCAATTTGTGTGCCTCCGATACTAATATGTTGACATACCCTTACAACGTGTACAAGGTCCATGCTTCATAAGGTTATTTACAACCCATCATATATTCCTAAAACTGAAATCTGAATGTCAATAAACTTTTATTGTGACAGTTTCATTACATCTCTAGACTCTTTCAAGGCACAGAAATTCTTCAGGGATTATAAATGCCAATACTAAGCCAAATTCTCATCCTATGGAAGGAAAGAATATCATCAGGACACAATTATTTAGCATTCTAAAGTTTTAGTTCTGAGTCATGGGATAATACTTAAAAAGCATATTTTCCTTTTATGAAATGCTTTGGGACCTTTTCCACATTCCTTTTTTTTCCTTTTTCTTTTCTTTTCTTTTTTTTTTTTGAGACAGAGTCTCACTCTGTCACTCAAGCTGGAGTGCAGTGGCCTGATCTCGGCTCACTGCAAACTCCACTTCCTGGACTCAAGTGATTCTCCAGACTCAGCCTTCCAAGTAGCTGGGACTACAGGTGTGAGCCATCATGCCCAGCGATTTTTTTTTTTTTTTTTTTTTTTTTTTGTAGAAAAAGGGTGTTGCCATGTTTCCCAGGCTGATCTTGAACTCCTGACCTCAAAGTTACCCTTCTGCCTCAGCCCCCCAGAGTGCTGGTACTACAGGTGTGAGCCACTGGGCCCGGCTGCCACTTTCTATTGAACTTCATGGAACCTTCCCACAATTTCACAGAGAAAGTCTCATAAAGCCCTTATACACAGAAGTGAAAGTCTAGCATAATGATATTTTTAAATTTCACTGGTCATAAGAATATGATTGCATAAGTTTAGACAAATATACACATCTGAGTGACCAATGTCCTAAAAATTAAGATATTGAGCTTTGCTAACAACCTAGAAATTTCCCTCATGTTCCTTTCCAGTTTATCCTCTTACCTTAGGCAACCACTGTTCAGATTTCTACCTCTATATATTAGTCTTGCCTATTCTGGGAATTTTACATAAACAGAATCATGCTGTATGTTCTCTTTTGTGGTTGCATAAGGGGTTTAAGAGTCATGAAAATGGTTGCAAGATTAGTAGTAGGTCCTTTTTCATTGCTGAATAATATTCCATTGTATTAATTTACCACAGTGTATGTATACATTACTAATATGGAAGCTTCTGGTTGGATATATGAAGATACTTCATATTTCCATATATCAAGGTTGGATATAGATAAAATGTAGCAATTCCTGTTGACTGAGGTCCACAGTCCACACTTGGCTCTTGCCAAGTCCATGACTATATAATCTGTAACTATAACCAGAGCTAGGTCTAATTTTTAATCCTTTAGTCCTCAAAGGGATTAAAAAGAGAGCATAGGAAAAACAGACAGTACTTGAGAGTCTGAATCCAAGAAAGTTCAGGGGACAAGAGAGAGAGGATGTGTTAGGAGAGAGATCTTCAACATGAACCCAAACTACTCTGGGTCTTGGCTCCTTTCAAAGATGGTGAAAGACTGAAATAAATGCAGGTCTACCCCTCCCTATGCTCTTCCTCCTCTCTCTCCTAGCTTTTTAAATCACAGGTTTAAAATCCTTTTTCTTTATAGACAATCCACGTAAGGCCTTTAGGTATTCAAGTAAACCTTACTTGTTTGGATGCTCTGAAAGACAACTCTAGTTCCAATTAGTATGGCAGTGAGGGCAATGGTATTTATTAAAAAGTATTTTGACTCCCTTTTCTTGGACCATGGGAAGTCCACATCAAAAGAGAAGGAAGGAAGCTTGGAGAAAATGTTGCAGTTTATTACGATTTCTCTTCATCATACATTTACTGTGTCTACAGGGAAATAATACTCTGATTGTGTCCACAAAGTTTCTTTATTTGTGATTTCTCCCTCAAGGTATTTACAACCTATTTAGAGAAAACACAGACAAATCCTGGGAGGATCACCTCAGCCCAGGAATCAGAGACCAACATGGGCAACATACTGAGATCCTGTCTCTACAAAATCTTAAAAAAAGAAAAACCAAAAAGTTAGCCAGGCCTGGTGACACGTGCCTGCGGTCCCAGCTACCTGGAAGTCTGGAAGCAGGAGGATCACTTGAGCCCAAGAACTTGAGGCTGCAGTGAGCTGTCATTCATCGCACTCTAGCCTGGGCAAGAGGGCGAGGCCTCATTTCTAAAAAATAAATAAAACGAAACTTTTAAAACCACTGTTTCTTCTTCTAAGGAGATATGAAAGCAAGAATAATAATTTGTCTTACATAACATTTTGATTTGAATATTCTGTAAAATTGTAATCACATTTAATGCTGTTGGGGATGAAGTATTATATGATGTTATTTCATAATTTTCCTGTTTTGAGTCCATTGTACTTTTACAAGAATATGTCAAGTATTGTCCAGGCTGTTTTATTTCTCTTGAAAAAAACTAGAATTTTTGAATCAAAGCCTTGTATGTGTATATGTTAGTATAAATGTATGGTTACTAAGATTGTTTTCTCATTCTCACGTCTCAGAATATACCGAATTAAAACCAGATATTCGTGCTGGGAAACAACCAAGGATTCCTTCATCTTAAGTCTTCGCTCCTTGGTCAGATCTGGGGTTCTACCACACGCGCCCAGGAAAACCACAGTCCATGACTACCCAGCTTTCTTGGAATGAAATGCCCAGTCTGGAGTTTCCAGCAAGAAAGCACATCTCATCACTGGATAATGTGCTCACAGGGGGGAATGTGTCACCAAAGAGCTCCCCATTTCCCGAGGCCAGCCACCCTAGCCCATCTTTCCCCATGTCATGAATCAGCGCTGTGCTTGTGAGGGTAAGTCCGAGAATATGAACATTTTATCTTCCACAGAAACACAAAATGGGCATACTTTTCCATTATGCTCGACTCTGTAACGAAAGCTCTAGGAAGTGAATGTAACATGAAATCATTCCTTCCGCCTTAGCAGCCAGATGGAGAGAGACATTCCAGTTCGTTTCCAGCCTTTTGTCTTTGGAGTGTTTTTGGCATTTCCTTCAGGAAACTGGAGGTTGTGACCTAAGGTTTCCTTAGTGAACACATTTCTGTTTCCCACAGTTACCCTTACCCAGAAATGACATCTACTCTATTAGGTGAGGTTTATCTTCATGTCCCAACTGTGTCCTGTGCATACTCAATGACACTTGAAAGCACAAATTCTGAAAGTAGCAATAGGATTAGAGAGTCAAACACACGAAAATACTTTAATCCCCCCAAAGATGACAATAATCTCAAACAAGAATTAACTATTACAGTAAGTCTATGATGCTTGCAAAGTGCCTTCCTTTCACTTTGTAGTTGGAAAAATTAATGACTGAGAATGTTAATGCTTTCAGATACTATGAATGGAAGGTTTTCAGATAAAAGTGTGATACCACTCAGCCCACATTTTACAGCTAGCTATTTCACTGATACTGTATACTTCTATATGGTTCAGAAGATAGGCTGGGAGAAGCCAAGACAGTGTCCTGAAAAAACAAAACAAAACAAAACATGATTTAATATCCATATCCATATCCCCACTTCCCTAGCATATTGGTGGAAGCCAAGAATATATGCTTTTTTGATGGGTTTGAATGATGATTTAGTCTCATAATTTAGATTTACAACCACATTTTTGTGTGTAATTTCTTTAAAAACCCATATTTGATGACAGAAGTATTGTACTTAATTTATTTGCCTCAAATACTATTTAAAACTCAGTTCTACTTACTAGTCAATGTGGTATTCAGAAAGGTGGTGGTTTTTATCTCATTCTTTACTACTCTTCAGTGTTAACTTATTGAAGTTTCTCTTCCTGAAAAAGATAGAGTGGTTTCTAAACAAACCACATTTTTTTTTCTCACCCTAGTTAAGGTGCAAAATAATCCTTTAAAGAATAACAGAAATCTGTCCTTAACTTTGATTCCAAAGAGCTACACAATCCAATAGAGTGACTCAATAATTATTTTCAAGAATGCTCTTCACAAAGGGATCTTTAAAAAAAATCAGTTTATTAATGTTTAAAAGTTGATAAAGCTATGTGCAAAATGATCCACAAAAGTCAGAAACCTATTAAATACTATTTTTTTTTTAAAAAAAGACATCTCTTGGTTTAATTGCACTGAAAACCATACTAAAGAGGCAGTAATATATTTTTATTCTTTGTAATATTTATACATATCTTCAATTACTATCTAATGAATAGCTGGACTGAAAAGTTTCTGGAGTTCCCTACCAGTTAAAGTAATGCTTTTAAGGGCACAAGAGAGTGGTGTTTTCTTAAGAAATACACATTCGATGGTGTTAACACAGGTTAGAAAAACCCAATAAAATGACCTCTGATGAAACAAATACATTCAAAAATCATGAAAAGTACTTTTAACACAACAAAATACAACCATGCTGTTGCTTGAAATGAATCACACAACATTCTGAAATAAACATCAACAAAAGTGCCAAAGACAGATGTCATATTTGTTAGACTCATTTGCTAATAAACTCCCTTGGTTTGCGAAAGTTAATCCCATCAGTTTTCACCTTGTTTTGCTTGTCCGTTTCTCCTAGGACACTAAGGATCCTGGCTAATATCATTTAGATAAAGGGGACTTCCTTATGCAGATTTCTGCCGCGATGGATATGAAACGGTAACACATTTCCTTGAGAAGATGTTTTTTAAAGAAATCAAAGTGACTTCAACCAAATTCCAAAAAACGGACCCCGCTTCCATGGAAACTTTGGCCTCAGCGAAGGACACTGTTCCACACGTCCAAAGCATCTTCGTCTTCCCGCAGCCTACGTACTCAACCCCGCCTGCCTGCTGTACACGACCGACCTCTGCGCAACCCCAGGCTGGGAGCGCCAGGTAGTGAAGGGATAAAGTAACAGAACGGCGAGGAGGGCTCTGGGGGCGGGTGGGATGAGGGGTGCGCGGGGCATCCGCAAAGAAGCAGAAGTGCGGACACTCCCTCGGGTTTGAAACTGAAGTGAAAGAAAACATCTCCTCAAAGCTCCAGACAAAGAGACGCTTTCCCATGGAGACCTTGGTCTCTGAGGAGGGGCCAGATGAACCCTTTCGGAGCCTGACCATGCTAGACCTT
>PVKP010032743.1:0-25648 GCA_004027715.1 Plecturocebus donacophilus | reverse complement strand
ACCTATTTTAAAAGTGACCACATAACTGGAAGTAAATCACTCCCCAGCAATTGCATAGCATTTCACAGGTTTAAATAAAATATTGGTTGGCTGCTTATTTGTTATTTTCATCCCCTATTCCTTCCTGTCTCCATTGTTAAACACAATTATTGGCATAAAAGAGGTTTTTAATACCCGTTTTTAGACTGTATTCTAGCCTGGGCAATAAAACAAGAATCCCATTCTCTCTCCCTCTTTCTCTTCCTCTTTCTTTCTCTCTTTAAAAAAAAAAAAAAAAATTAATCTTGGTTTGGCTTCTGCCCAAAGTCATGGTCACACAAAGCCCTGCCTACTAGAGGCAATAAGGAACCATGACCGCCACCCCCATTTATTCAAATTATCTACTTGAATGTACCAGGTGGGGTTTCACCCTCCACTGTTTGTGTTTCTCAACCCATATTCTAATCCCAAGCAGTCATCATTTGGGAAGATTCCCTGACTCAACTTTTCTTTTTTGAAAAAATTAGAAATTCCCATCTTCTTTCACTTTAACTGTGACCTTTCAGCTTCCTGTTTTTCATTCCCGAGGGCTATGAATCATAGTTCCAAAATAAACGATGATCTATGGAGAGGATTTTGCATTTCCAACATCCTTAGCTAACTTTAATGAATTATGATAGCCACATGATCCTGAGGCTTCAGGAATTGGAGGAGGTGGCCGACACTGACTCACCATTTTAACCAAATAAGCATCGCACCTAAGCTTGGATAAGGGTCAACTCACACTAACAGGGCTCTTATGCAAGCTTGTTCAGTCTGGTAAGTTATGAGTATTTATGTTTTATTTCCCCAAAAAAAACAATAAGCCCCTCAGAGGCAAGGAACTCATCTTGGTTTTTGTCCCTTCCACACCTGTCTCCTCAGAGGCAAGGAACTCATCTTGGTTTTTGTCCCTTCCACACCTGTCTCGTCCCAGTGGTGTGTGGGCACTGCAAACAGACCACCTGGGTTTAAATCCTGGCTTGGTCACTTATTGGCCAAGTGGCCTGATACAGTTTGGCTGTGTCCCTACCCAAATCTCACCTTGAACTGTACTCCCATAATTCCCATGTGTTGTGGGAGGGACCCAGTGGGAGACAATTTAACCATGGGGTGGTTTCCCCCATACTGTTCTCGTGGTAGTGAATAAGTCTCATGAGATCTGAGAGTTTTATAAGGGGTTTCTCCTTTCATTTGGCTCTCATTCTCTTTTTGCCTGCCACCATGTAAGACGTGGCTTTGCTGCTCCTTGCCTTTGCCAGGATTGTGAGGCATCCCCAGCCCTGTGTAACTGTGAGTCAACTAAACCTCTCTCCTTTATAAATTACCCAGTCTTGGGTATGTCTTTACCAGCAGCGTGAGAACAGACCAATACATGGCTTCGGGCAGCTTCTCATGAGTCTAGTCATGGTAGCTATTCTTATGATTTGGATGGTGCCCAAGCATCACTCTTGAGCTCCAGGCCCATATATTCAACCACCTCCAGATATTCTATATTTAAATGGTTTAGCGGCAACTCAAACAGATACAAAAGACAAATCATGATCTCTGTTCACCCCACCCACCCGCATGTGACTTCCAGAGCTCTAAGTTCAGCCAGTAGCACCACCTGCCATGAGCCAAAATTCAAAGGACACCTTGATGTCTCCCTTCTCCTTCCCCATCTGTCCAACCTCATTCCTTCATCATGAGGTTGCACTTACTGAGTGCCCCGGCACTGTGCAGGAGCTGGGGATGAACAGGTGAATAAGACAGGCTCTTTGGGAGGTTAGGTGTGGTGGGGGAGACAGGCAATCACAGTGAAAAGAAATGGGTTGAGGACAGCTTGGAATACAGATTTTGAAAGAAACAAGCAGGATCCTGTGATAGGAGCGAGGGAGTTACTTCTGATAGGGGGCAGGAGGGTTTCTCCAAGGAAGTGGCATTTACACTAGATCTGAATGTCGAGAAGGAGCCCACTGTAAGGAGTTGAAAGATGGGCATTCCAAGAAGAGTGACAGCAAACACGAAGCTGAGAAATAAGAGAGAAATAAGAGTGTCCCAGAGCTGGGTGCGGGGGCACACACCTGTAATGCCAGCAACGAGAGATCATCCCTTAAGCCCAGGAGTTTGAGGCCAGCCTGGATAACATAGTAATACTCTATCTCAAAACTAAAAAAAAGAAAGGAAAGAAAAGAAATGAGTGTGTTCCAGGAACTGTCAGATGGCCAGTGCAACCATGCGCTGAAAGACACAGGCTTGCTTGTTTTCTTACTGCCTCCTAAACTGTGTGGTCCCGTCTCACTGAAACAGACGCTCAAAGGTGAAATTCACACAGGCAAGCACAGCCTTGGGAGGGTTATGAAGCTCGTGCGATACAAGCGGACCCTCACCGGAGGAAGGGGCTGGAAACAGTGGGATGAGAGGAGGCATTCCCAGCAGGACCAGCAGCACAAGCCAGGCCCAGAAAGAAATTACTATGATAGCGGAGGGAGATTAAATGGCACTGATTTGGGGAAACCTTCAAAAAGAAAAAAAGGCTGGGATGTTTGAGCCAGTTGCAAAGTTAAGATGGAGCCATTCTTGGGGCTGAAAGAGGACGTGAGAGAAGCAATGACTTAAGAACATCCCTCAGACAGACATGAGGACGTGGGATGGGAGGGGAAGCCTGGGGTAGTGACATAATTTAGGAGTCTGCTGGGATTATATGGGAGTGACTCAATAAGCTACCTCCTGTACTACTGAATTGGCGGTGGTGATAGAAAGAAAAGGAAGACTCATTAAAATGTATTTTTTTTCTTTTTTTGTAAAGATAGGGTGTCCCCATCTTGCCCAAGCTGGCCTTGCACTCCTGGCCTCAAGCAGTCCTCCCATCTGGGCTCTCAAAGCTCTGGGATTATAGGTGTGAGCCACCACCTCCAGCCTGGCTAAATGAATTTTTAAAAATTCCTTTAAGTCCAACAGGAAGAGCTCAGTTAAATAAATTATGGCACATTCATATAACAGAAGAGTATGCAGCTATTTTAAATGATGCCACAGAAAGACAGTTAATGACATGGACAGACGTTCAAGGCAGAACACAGCATATATGACATTTCTTGCTCAAGGAGAATCTGAGCTTTTAACTAGATCTTTTTTTTTTCCTGAAGAGATAGTATTTATTAAAAATCTTTAACCTTAAGTGCACATTTAAGGAGACAAAGGAGAATTGCCTTATTCTTCCTTGGAATATGTTATAGATAATAATAAACTCTTTTTTTTTTTTTGAGAAGAAGTCTCACTCTTGTTGCCAAGGCTGGAGTGTAATGGCGCCATCTCAGCTCACTGCAACCACCACCTCCCAGGTTCAAGCAATTCTGCCTCAGCCTCCCGAGTAGCTGGAATTACAGGCAGCTGCCACTATGCCTGACTAATTTGTGTATTTTTAGTAGAGACAGGGTGTCAGCATGTTGGCCAGGCTGGTCTCGAACCCCTGACCTCAGGCGATCCACCCGCCTCGGACTCCCAAAGTGCTGTGATTACAGGCGTGAGCTACTGCACCCAGAGATAATAACAAATTTTATCATTCGGAGACATCAGGAAATGTTAGTGGCATTTCCTGAAATCCAGAAATCATGCTTAAAAACCATCTTGGGCCAGGTATGGTGGCTCACAACTGTAATCCCAGCACTTTGGGAGGCTAAGGTGGGTGGATCATGAGGTCAAGAGATGGAGACCACCTGGACCAACATGGTGAAACCCTGTTTTTACTAAAAATACAAAAATTAGCCCAGCATGGTGGCATGCACCTATAGTCCCAGCTACTCAGGAGGCTGAGGCAGGAGAATCCCTTGAACCCAGGAGGCTGAGGTTGCAGTGAGCTGAGGTTATGCCACTGCACTACAGCCTGGGTGACAGAGTGAGACTCCATCTCAAAAAAAAAAAAAGAAAAAACATTTTTTGCCCTCTACTCTAGTTTGTTTTGAGTAACTCAATTAAGATTTGGCATGAAGCTAGCATTATATATTTCTTCCTTCTGTTTAATTGTGACAAATATATTTTAAATACAAATCTAGCATTTGTGTTTCACAGGTACTCAAAAAATTATGCATAGAATTACCATATGATCCATCAATTCCACTCCTAGGTATATATTCAAAAGAATTGAAAGCAAGTACTCAAATAGATGCTTGTACATGAATGTTCATAGGAGCATTACTGACAATAGCCAAAAGGTAAAATAACCCAGGTATCTGCCAACAGATGAATGGATGAACAAAATGTGGTCTATCCATATGCTGGAATAATATTTAGCCATTTAAAAAAATGAAGTTCTCAGCCAAGCACTGGGGCTCACTCCTGTAATCCCAGCACTTTGAAAGGGTGAGGCGGGCAGATCACAAGGTCAGGAGATTGAGACCATCCTGACTAACACAGTGGAACTCTGTCTCTACTAAAAATACAAAAAATTAGCTGGACATGGAGGCGGGCACCTGTAGTCCCAGCTACTCAAGAGACTGAGGCAGGAGAATAGCTTAAACCCAGGAAGCAGAGGTTGCAGTGAGCTGAGATCAAGCCATTGCACTCCAGCCTGGGCAACAGAGCAATACTCCATCTCAAAAAGAAAACAAACAAAAAGTTCTCATACATGCTACAATGTGGAGAAATCTTGAAAACATTATGCCATATGAAATAAGCAAGACATAAAAGAACAAATATTGTATGATTTCACTTATATGAATTACCTAGAATAGGCAAAATCATGGAGGCAGAAAGTAGAATAGAGGTGACCATACCTGGAAGGGAAGTAGGATGGGCGTTACTGCAGAATGGGTATAGCACTTCTGTTTCAGATGATGAAAATGTTCTGGAAGTGGACAGTGGTGATTGCTGCACAACTCTGCAAATGTACTTAATGCCACTGAATTATATACTTAAAAATGGTTAAAAGTTGGCTGGGCACAGTGGCTCATGCCTGTAATCCCAGCACTTTGAGAGGCCAAGGAGGATGGATCACAAGGTCAGGTGCTTGAGACCAGTCTGGCCAACATGGTGAAACCTCGTCTCTACTAAAAATACAAAAATTAGATGGACGTGGTGGTGTGCACCTGTGGTCCCAGCTACTCAGGAGATTGAGGAAAGAGAATCACTTGAACCTGGGAGGCAGAGAGGTTGCAGTGAGCCAAGATTGCATCATTGCACACCAGCCTGGGTGACAGAATGAGACTCCATTTCAAAAACAAAAAAAAAAGGCCAGGCATGGTGGCTCATGCCTGTAATCCCAGCACTTTGGGAGGCCAAGGCAGGCGGATCACAAGGTCAGGAGTTCCAGACTATCCTGGCTAACACATGAAAACTCCGTCTCTACTAAAAACACAAACAATTAGCTGGGTGTAGTGGCACGCACCTGTAGTCCCAGCTACTCAGGAGGCTGAGGCAAGAGAATCCCTTGGACAGGGAGGCAGAGGTTGCAATGAGCCGAGATTGCACCATTGCATTCCAGCCTGGGTAACAGCAAGAAAAAAAATAGTTAAAAATTACAAATTTTACAGTATGTATATTTATCAAAATTTTTTAAATGACAAAAAAGAAACCCACTAATGTTTTGACAACTGTGAGATTTTTGTGGAATTTTCTTTGTGTAATTAAAAAAAGTAATTGTTTATGCAGAATCTTGTCATTCTTTTGGTGTGAGTCTCATTGGAAGCTTGGATTCATGTGCTAGTCTCAATTCCTGTGCCCTCCAAATGCATATGAAAGTACTTTGTTAAGGAAATATTCCACTGGAGAGGCCCAGAATAAAATTCTCCACCTCAAAAATAAATTAATTAATTAAATAAAATAAGAAATAAAAAGAATTAAAGAACTAGGTCCACAAAGGGACCCATGAATCTCTGTGTCTGAGCCAGGCTTGTGTGCAGGGTGGCCTTGAATGTGCCCTGGCCCGTTTGCAGAGTTTGAGGACCGCCTGACACAGCACCTGGGTGCAGCACCTGGAAGCTGCTCGCTCAGGTTCTTCCGCATTAGCTCCTGTGTCACTGGGAGAGCAAAGTGGCTTGGCCCGCAAGGAGGGGTAGGTGGGAAAACCCATAAGCAGCCAGGTAGTGTCAGTGTCAATTGCTGTGAATGTCTTGCCAGGTGGAAGCTTTTGAATGTGCCACAGAGGCCCCATTAAAAAGTGGCTGGCACAGGTCATCCCAGAAATGAAGGTGGCACTTAGGGCAGGCTGAAACTGCTGCCTCCTAGAAGCAGATCCAGGTGTCAAAGTAAAGCAGAAGGGGTGAAATTAGAGCATGCAGGGCATTTTAGGAGGGGGAGTCCCTGTGGGAAACTCACTTTAAGAAAATCCCATTGATAAAAATCTACATTTAGAAAGTAAATAAGAGGGGTGAGAGTGATTTTTACTTGACAAAGGGGTTCATAAGAAGATAAGACTCCTTCAAGAACACCTGAATGAAACTGTAAAAACTGAGTCCTCCTTTTGAGGAACTTGTCTATGGAAGAGGTAGAGGGATACACAGACCCTGGCTGTGAGAGCACTTTAGCCCGGGGCAGTGGTGCCCGCCTGCAGTCCCAGCTACTCCGGGGGTTGAGGCAGGAGAATTGCTTGAATCCAGGAGGTGGAGATTGCAGTGAGCAGAGATCACTGAAAACTAAGCACTCTTAGTTTTCTTATTTTCGAAAGAAAAGGATTAAGCTAAACATGATCTCTAAGGTACTTTTAAAATTTTTCTTTATTTTATTTATTTAATATTTTTGGAGACAGGATCTCATTGTGTCACCCACCCTGTAAGGTACTTTTAATCTCAAAATGTGAAGATGGGCCGGGCACAGAGGCCCACGTCTGTAATCCCAGCACTTTGGGAGGCCAAGGTGGGCAGATCACGAGGTCAGGAGTTTGAGACCAGCCTGGCCAAAATGGTGAAACCCCATCTCTATAAAAATGCAAAAATTATCCCCAGAAACATTAGGCAAAAGAAAAAAATAAAAATAAATAAAAACAAAAATGCAAAAATTAGGTTGGCATGGTGGCAGGCACCTATAATTTCAGCTACTCGGGAGGCTGAGACAGGAGGATCACTTAAAACTGGAAGGCGGAGGCTGCAGTGAGATTAGATCGCACCACTGCACTCCAGCCTGGGCAAGAGAGTGAAACTTCATCCCCCCTGCACACACACACACACACAAAAGTGAGGATGTCCTGTGCTAGATAAAAGTAATAACAATAATGGCCAGGCGTAGTGGTTCATGCTTGTAATCCCAGCATTTTGGGAGGCTGAGGCAGGTGGATCACCTGAGGTCAGGAGTTCAAGACCAGCCTGACCAGCATAGTGAAACCCTGTGTCTACTAAAAATACAAAAATCAGCCTGGTGAGGTCACATGCACCTGTAGTCCCAGCTACTTGGGAGGCTGAGGCAGGAGAATCACCTGAAGGGAGGCCGAGGTTGCAGTGAGCCGAGATCGTGCCACTGCACTCCAACCTGGGTGACACAGGGAGACTCTGTCTCCAAAACAAAACAAAAAAAGTAATAATAACAATAATCTCAAAATGCTCTCTCCATTGTATAAAATGAGACCAATTTGTACCTGACATTATGATTCTATGAAATACTTGGCAAACCACCCAGTGTCAGTGAATGTACTGCATTAGCTAAGACTGAAGTCCATACTATGGCCTCGAAAGCCTCCTTGATCTGGCCTCAGGCTGCCTCTCAGGAGCTTAGCTCACATTACTCTCCTCCCGGCCCACCATGCTCCATTCATATTGACCTCCTTCTGTTCCTGGAACACACCAAGCTCATTCCTACCTCAGGGACTTTGCACCTGCTATTCCCTTTGCCAGGAATACTTTCCCCCCCAAGAAAAGTATTCAGAGAGCTGGCTTCTTCCTGACATCCAGATCTCCACTCAGCTGGACCTCTCCTCAGAGAGGGCCTCACTCAAGCTATTAGATATAGAACAGATTCAATGCCCAGCCAAGAAGGTACATTTTTTTTTTTGACTCAGAGTCTTGCTCTGTTGCCCAGCCTGGAGAGCAGTAGCACAATCTCTGCTCACTGCAACCTCTGCCTCCCGGGTTCAAGCAATTTTCATGCCTCAGCCTCCTGAGTAGCTAGGACTACAAGGCACGCACCACTGCGTCTGGCTAATTTTTGTATTTTTAGTAGAGATGGGGGTTTCACCATGTTGGCCAGACTGGTCTTGAACTCCCGACCTTGGGTGATCCATCCGCCTCAGCCTCCCAAAGTGTTGGGATTACAGGCATGAGCCACTGCGCCCAGCTGGTATGTTCTTTTTTAGGATACACAAGGAAGAGTTATAACAACAGATACGCATTAGATCACGTATTTTCCTCAATACATTCCCAACATCAATATGATACAGAGCAGGTTCTCTAACCACATTTCAATAAAATTAGAAATTAATTTTTTTTTTGAGACAGAGTCTCACTCTGTTGTCCAGGTTGGGGTACCGTGGCACAATCTTGGCTCACTGAAACCTCTAGCTCCCGAATTCAAGCAAATCTCCCTGCCTCAGCCTCCTGAGTAGATGGGATTACAGACACCTGCCACCAGGCCCAGCTAATTTTTGTATTGTTAGTAGAGACAGCGTTTTGCCACATTGGCCAGGCTGGTCTCTAACTCCTGACCTTAGGAGTTCTGTCTGCCTCACCCTCCCAAAAGTGCTGGGATTACAAGAGTGAGCTGCCACACCTGACCAGAAATTAATTTTTAAAAGGTAGATTTTTAATATATTTGGAAACTGAATGAAATATTGCTAAGAAATATTGCTAAATGACTCAAAAACATTTAGAACTGGATAATGAAAGTAATATATGTCAAAATCGGTGGCACATAGCTAAAGCAGTACTTTATCATTATTATTAAGCTGTAATCTCACTCTGTCACCCAGACTAGAGTGCAGTGGTGTGATCTTGGCTCACTGCAACCTCCACTCCCAGGTTCAAGTGAGTCTCCTGCCTCAGCCTCCCAAGTAACTGGGATTATAGGTGTGCACCACCACACCCAGAAAATTTCTGTATTTTAGTAGAGATGGGGTTTTGCCATGTTGGCCAGTCTGTTCTCGAACTCCTAGCCTCAAGAAATCTGCCCTCCTCAGCTTCCCAAAGTGCTGGGATTATAGGCGTGAGCTGGCCAAACGGCAGATTTTGTCCAAACAGAAGGCTAAGGCTGACCCTAAGGCTAACCCTAACCTTAGCCCTAACCCTAACCCTAATTGGATTAGGGTAAAATGACTAAAGGCAAGAGACGAGCATTCTGGATATTTCTCAGGGAAGGAAAAAGGCAACGTTTATCCTCCACTGACCCAAAGAAATGGACTGTACTTTGTCCCCGACTTCCCACTCAATTTCCTATTTTGACCCCCATTCTCCCTCCCCTTGTCTATCCCAAGCTTCACCCTGGAGGCAATAGCTAAACCTGTGCTAGTTAAACTTGAACCAGATCCGTTAGAAAAGAAGGGGCTGTTGCAAGAAGCAGAGCAGCTTCAAAGAAAGCCAAAAAGAAAGTGACCATGCTTACTCACCCCTCCTTCCCACTCAATTTCCTCCTGTCCAAGGAATGGAACTCATGGGATGGAAAGCCCAGAAAAAGGGAAGCGAGTGAAGAAAGGGACAGGGCGCTACCCTCCACAAACACTTCCTGCTGGCTGTGCTGCTGGCTGCACGCCATGCGTCTCATGACTTGGGGTATATAGCTCACACACCTAATGCCTTAGAGTTCTCGGAGGCAGTGTTCTCTGATTTTTCAGTGGCTACATTTAAGGGTAGAAGAGAATTGGGAAAATCCCAAGAGAACACTTTGTGATTGCTAATGTGGACTTAAAGGTTATTCTTATCAACATCTAAACAACTGAAAATACAAAATGTTACAACACGTGGACAGTTTTGGAGTCTGAGGAGTCCTGCTTTTCTTCTCTCTTAGCAACCAACTGTTATCTTTTTTTTTTTCGTGGAGATGGAGTTTCACTTTTATTGCCAGGCTGGAGTGCAGTGGTGCGATCTCAGCTCACTACAACTTCTGTCTCCTGGAGTTCAAGCGATTCTCTTGCTTTAACCTCCTAAGTAGCTGGGATTATAGGCGCCCGCCACCACACCCGACTAATTTTTTGTACTTTTAGTAGAGATGGGGTTTCACTATGTTGGCCAGGCTGGTTTTGAACTCCTGGCCTCAAGCAATCCCCTGTCTCAGCCTCCCCAAAGTGCTAGGATTACAGGCATGAGCCACCACACCCGGCCTGAATTTCTTTTCTTATGCTTTCGTTTTGAAGTTTACTTTCTGTGCTTATAAAAATTACTTTTTGGGGGAATAACTATGAACCTGAGAGAGAGTTACAGCTTTGGACTGCTAGCCCAGACATTGTCATTTATTTGAGTGTACACAGAAAAATGTACACCAAAGTCCTCCCAAAAGAAAACAAAATGTCCCAAGATTAAAGACAAAAGACAGTAAATGAAATTCTTGTGACCTGATCTGAATTATGAATCTTATGTTCACAATGTTTCCATGGAGTTAGTAACTGTATTAGTTTCTTATGGCTGCCATAACAAACTACCACCAACTTTGTGGCTGAAAGCAACACAAGCATTACTTTCCAGTTCTGGAGGTCAGAAGTCCGAAATGGGTTTTACAGACTACCATCAAGATGCTGGCAGCGCTGCACTCTGCCCGGAGGCTCTAGGAAACCCATCTCCTGCCCCTTCCAGCCTCATGCCTTGGCTCACAGCCCCTACCATGCAATCTCTTCACTCTGCCCTCACATCCCCTTCTCTGAGTCCTCAGCCTCTCCCTTTCACTTTTAAGGACGCTTGTGGTTAAATGAGGCTCACTTGGATAATATAGGCCACTTTCCCCATATCAAGATCTTAACTTAGCTGCATTTGCCAACTCCCTTCCGCCATATAAGGCAACACATTCATGGGTTCCAGGGATGAGGAACTGGATATCTTCGGGGGACCACTACTCTGCCTACCACAGTAATTAAGTCACCACCTTAGAAAGTCATTGGATTTGACACCACTGGGACTGTATCTTTGGGTCTTCTTTATCTAAGTCTAGTCTGTTGAGTAATACTGTTAAATATCTAGGCATCTAATAGTTTCTAAATACATTTGAAGAGACTTCTTTTTTTTTTGAGATGGAATTTCACTCTTGTTGTCCAGGTTGGAGTGCAATGGCTCAATCTCAGCTCACCGTGACCTCCACTCCCAGGTTCCAGCGATTCTCCTGCCTCAGCCTCCCAAGTAGCTGGGGTTACAGGCATGCACCACCATGCCTGGCTAATTTTTTTTGTATTTTTAGTAGAGATGGGGCTTCTCCATGTTGCTCAGGCTGGTCTTGAACTCCAACCTCAAGTGATCTGGCCACCTTGGCCTCCCAAAGTGCTAGGATTACAGGTGTGAGCCACCGTGCCTGGCTGAGATTTCCAACTACGTCATATGCTACAGTGTTCCTGCCTCTCTGTCATCGAGGAACATGAGGAAATGTGTGGGGGCTCCATTAACTGCCATCTCCACAAGCAGGATTTCTTCCATCTCAAGGTGACCCTATGATCACCATCATCCCTTACATACGGAGCAGTGGAAGCAGATCTCACTCTAAAAATGGTCCCATATAATATTACACAATGTTTTTGAGTAGACAAAATGGTTTCACAGCATTTTAAGGCTATATAAAGAAATAGTTAAAAGCAAAGATATGCCTGGGTATGGTGGCTCATGCCTGTTTCCCAGCACTTTGGGAGGCCGATGCCGAAGGATCAATCGAGATCAGGAGTTCAAGACCAGCCTAGGCAACATAGCAGGACCCTGTCTCTACAGAAAATACAAAAAACAAATTAGCAGGGCATGATAGCACACACCTGTAGTCCCAGCTACTCAGGAGGCTGAGGTGGGAGGATTGCCTGAGCCTGAGAGGTTGAGACTGCAGTGAGCTGAGATCATGCCACTACACTCCAGCTTGGGCAGCACAGCGAGAGGCTCTATCTCAAAAAAAAAAAAAACCAGCAAAGATGATTGATGGAATCAGATGACAAATGTGCACTGAAACCTGACTTACCCACCTGTATGGCCTTGCTAAGTCTCAGCTCTACTTCTCAGTACCTACTTCATGGTTCACGTGAGATGGAATGAAATGAAGCCTACAAAGCTTTTGGCAGAGACTTGACTGTTGTTATTATTATCAAGAAGACAATACTACTTGACATAATAGGTTGCCTAGTTTACCTACAAAGAAAGAGACTTGGCCAGGCGCAGTGGCTCATGCCTGTAATCCCAGAACTTTGGGAGGCCGAGGTCAGGGGGTTACCTGAGGTCAGGAGTTCAAGATCAGCCTGGCCAACATGGTGAAACCCCATCTCTACTGAAAATACAAAAATTAGCTAGGCATGGTGGCATGAGCCTGTAATTCCAGCTACTCAGGAGGCTGAGGTAAGAGAATTGCTTGAACCCGGGAGGTGGAGGCTGCAGGGAGCAGAGATCGTGCCACTGCACTCCAGCCTGGGCAACAGAGCAAGACTCCGTCTCAAAAAAAGAAAAGAAAATAAAAGAAAGAGACTCGCCAAAAGCAAATAACTTGTCTAAGATGGCACAGCTAGTATATGTCAGTGCCTAACACGCTTGGTATTTACTCCTGAAATATCTTTGTTGCTGATCCTTTTTGATCAGAGGTTCTTTTAAAAATTTCTTCTCTCAGGATTTGCAGAATCTGTCTCCAGCCAAGGTTTCTATATACACTTAGTCAACTTTAAAATTTACTGATATGCTGATTAAGAAATGTTTCAGTTTAGTTTCATTTTACAAATAATTATATAAAAAATTATTAACAGGTCTCCAGATTTTTAGTCTAGCATTTTTTTTTAAGAGGGAGTTTCACTTTTTTTCTTTTTTCAGACAGAGTCTTGCTCTGCTGCCCAGGCTGAAGTGCAGTGGCTCAATCTGGGCTCACTGCAACCTCCACCTGCCAGATTCAAGTGATTCTCCAGCCTTAGCCCCGCCAAGTAGCTGGGAATACAGGCACACGCCACCGTGTTCAGCTTAATTTTTGCATTTTTAGTAGAGATGGGGTTTTACCATGTTGGTCAGGCTGGTCTCAATCTCCTGACCTCAGGTGATCCGTCTGCCTCAGCCTCCTGAAGTGCTGGGATTACAGGTGTGAACCACCACACCCAGCCGAATTTCACTCTTGTTGCCCAAGCTGCAGTGCAATAGAGCAATCTCGGCTCACTACAACCTCCACCTCCCGGGTTCAAGCGATTCTCCTGCCTCAATCTCCTGAGTAGCTGGGATTACAGGTGCCCACCACCATGCCTGGCTAATTTTTTATATATTTTTTTTCTTTTTGAGACAGAGTTTCACTCTTGTTGTCCACGCTGAAGTGCAATGGCACGATCTCTGCTCACTGCAACCTCTGCCTCCCGGGTTCAAGCAATTCTCTTGCCTCAGCCTCCCAAGCAGCTGGGATTACAGGCATATGCCACCATGCCTGGCTAATTTTGTATTTTTAGTAGAGACAAGTTTCTCCATGTTGGTCAGGCTAGTCTTGAACTCCCAACCTCAGGGGATCTGCCTGCCTCAGACTCCCAAAGTGCTGGGATTACAGGCATGCCACTGTGCCCAGCCCTAATTTTTTTGTATTTTTAGTAGAGATGAGGTTTCACCATGTTGGCCAGGCTGGTCTCCAACTCCTGACCTCAGGTGATCTGCCCACCTCAGCCTCCCAAGGTGCTGGGATTACAGGCATGAGCCACCAGGCCTGGCTGAAACCATACTTTTATCAGTTGTATCTGTGGCCATTAAGTGCAAATATGTAACAGAGATTTGGGACTCTCTTTAACTAATTTAGACTCAAATACTTTTAAAGGATGAGATATATATAAAATGCAGATGTTCCTAAATTTCATTAAAAGGTTATTTTTTAAATGTTATATTATTAATATGCTTAAAAAGCAAAGTAGAGGCCAGGCACAGTGGCTCATGCCTGTAATCCCAGTACTTTGGGAGGCTGAGGTGGGTAGATCACGAGGTCAGGAGTTCGAGACCAACCTGGCCAATATGGCGAAACCCCATCTCTACTAAAAATACAAAAATTAGCTGGGTGTGGTGGCGGGGGCCTGTAGTCCCAGCTACTCAGGTGGCTGAGGCAGGAAAATTGCTTGAACCTAGGAGGTGGACGTTGCAGTGAGCTGAGATCCCACCATTGCACTCCAGCCTGGGTAAGAGAGAGAGAGACCCTGTGTCAAAAAAACAAAAAGGACATTGGGTGTTTGTTTTTGTTGTTTGTGTTTTTTTGCTGTGTTTTTTTTTTTTTTTTGCTTTTTGTTTTTTTGTTCCACAATAGATTCAGTCTTATGGACTGCCCCACACTGCCTCTTGCAGTCACAGGTTATTCCCATGTACTCTCTATTCTATGGTGCCTATCAAAGGGTGTGATCTCTGAGGTCTTTTACAGCCTAGTGAACAAATGTCAAATGAGCTAAGATATCAAGATCCAGGTATTAGAATAGGTCCAGCTCATCTGTAAGAATATCATCCTTTCCCCATCTCCTCCGTTTCAACAACCTGTAATTCCTCCTACCCACTGAATGGGAGGAAGCATCTACAGATCATGTAGCTGATATGGAACTTGTATCTAGAATATATAAAGAACTCTTACATTTTAAAATCATAAGATAAATGGCCAGGCATGGTGGCTCACACTTGTAATCCCAGCACTGTGGGAGGCCAAGATGGGCATACCATCTGAGGTCAGGAGTTCGAGACCAGACTGACCAACGTGGTGAAACTCCGTCTCTACTAAAAACACAAAAATTAGCTAGGCGTGGTAGTGCATGCCTATAATCCGAGTTACTTGGGAGGCTAAGGCAGGAGAATTGCTTGAACCCAGGAGGCGGAGGTTGCAGTGAGCTAAGATCCCGCCTTGCACTCCAGTCTGGGCAACAGAAAGAGACCCTGTGTCAAAAAACTAAAAAGGACATTGGATCTGAGGGGGTTGAGAGGATTATCTGTGATTAATATATGGCCTATGAGATAAGAGTCAGGGTTTTTCTGTTCTGTTTTTTTTTTTCTTTTTCTTTTTCCTTTTTTTTTTTTTTTTTTTTTTTTTTTTTTCTTTTGTTCCACAATAGATTCAGTCTGAAGGACTACCCAGGGAAAGCAGCAGCAAAATTATAAAATGATTTATTCCTCACTTTTGCTATCAACTTATTCTTTATTTAGACGTTCTGCTTCTGGAAGTAGATATAATTACACTGTGTGCCACACATATCTGTCATTATGTTATACAATGACGTATTTCACAACGTCTATGTGCCAGATAAGCAAACCTTACAGCTTTAAATGCCTGAACATTTAATTTAAACATTTTTTCACTGAGGATTCTTCTGAACAAATGACACTGTCTCATTCGACTGGCCTTTTGCGACTCAAGGCCATGGTGACAAATGTCAGTCTTACATAACTATAACCAAATGACGCCCTAAGGCACACTGAAGCCTATCACCACTGGCCTCTAAACTAAATGGTCCCAGACTGATGAGGTTTTCGGAGTTCTTGGCTCTGCTTTTTATAGAAACATTTCTTTTTTATGGGCTATTTGTGTATCTGCTGCTCTTAGTATTGGTGGCTGTGGGCAATGTGTCCCATCTCTTTCTAATTTGCTGCATTCAAAGAAACGTTTGTCTTACCACCTACCTTACTGATGACATAGTATGTTTTTCATCTGTCAGATCCTGGGGCTATAGCCGTAGTCTGTTCAATTCCAAGTTTCAGGAGGCTAACAGCTTAAGCAAAAAATGAATGTTTATTCTAAGATTATGGGGGTATCTCAAAGGTAAAGGTGAACGGGGTAGGGGGCAGAACCAGGAAGTAGAAGCTCAGCAGAAACCAGAGGCCATTCTCTTCTCTCACCTCTGTGTGTCTTTGCCCGGCTGTTTCATTGTTTTGCTTCCACAGATTACTGTTCTCAGCTTTTCCATGCACGTGAGGGTTACGTCAAATCTGTTCCAGTCACCTGCAGAGAAGAAACAGTTGTCTGTATCCCAAGGCCAAAGCCAGAGGAGAGACTGGGCCGGTTTGGGTCAGGCTCCCACCTGTGGTCCAGTCAGCTGTGGCCAGGAGGATAAGGTCACATAGTATAAAAATGGCTGCTGCGCCACCTCTGGGGGAAAGGACAGCCTAGAGGAAGGAGGAACTGACTTAATGTCTTCAACAGCAACAAAAGAACCAGAAAATCAAAACTGTTCCAATTGTATCTAAAATAAAAATAGAGGCTGGGTGAGGTGGCTCACACCTATAATCCCTGCACTTTGGGAGGCCGAGGCAGCTGGATCACTCGAGCTCAAGAGTTCAAGATCAGCCTGGGCAACCTGGTGAAACCCCATCTCTACCAAAAATACAAAAAAAAAAAAAAAACAAAAAAGCTGGGCATGGTGGCAAGTGCCTGTAGTCCTAGCTACTTGGGAGGCTGAGGTGGGAGGATTGCTGGAACCCGGAGGTGGAGGTTGCAGTGAGCTGAGATCCCACCCAGGTGACACAGTGAGACACTGTCTCAAAAAGAAAAAAAAAAAAAAGATAAGCTTGGTGTGAGGGCCTGAGATGTTCCCCAATGAAAAAAGAACATGAGGTCTGGCCCCATTGATTCATGGTATATATTTTGCTTTTCTTGAGACCTTGTTGTTTACTCCATTTATTGGAATTATTAGAGACACAACTCATGTACCATAAAATTTACTCTTTTTAAACGTACAATTCAGCGGCTTTTAGTATATTCACAGGTTCCACAACTACCACCGCTTTCTTTCCTAGCACATTTTCATCCCCTAAATGGAAACCTCGTACTCATCAGCACTCATCTTCCAGCCTTCCTTTCCTCCAGCCCCTGGCAACCACTAATCTACTTTCAGTTTTTTTGTTTTTTGTTTTTGAGATGGAGTTTCTCTCGTTGCTCAGGCTGGAGTAAAGTGGCGCGATCTCAGCCCACCGCAACCTCCGCTCCCCGGGTTCAAGTGATTCCCCTGCCTCAGCCTCCAGAGTAGCTGGGATTACAGGCGTCTGCCACTATGCCTGGCTAATTTTTGTATTTGTAGTAGACACAGGGCTTCACCATGTTGGCCAGGCTGGTCTCAATCTCCCGACTTCAGGTGATCCACCACTTCAGCCTCCTGAAGTGCTGGGATTACAGGTGTGAGCCACTGCGCACAGCCTCTACTTTCAGTTTCTATGGATTTGCCTATTCCAGACATTTCCTATACACAGAATCATACGGTAAGTGCCCTCTCGTGTCTGGCTTCTCTCACTCAGTACGGTGTTTTCAAGGGTCATCCATGGTGTAGCGTGTGTCAGTGCTGCCTTCCTGTTGTGGCTGAATCATATTCCATTGTGTGGATGGACTGCATTGTGTTTATCTGCTCATTAGCTGATGGACATTTAGGTTGTTCCCACTTTTTGGCTATTATGAATGCTGCTATGAACACTATGTTTTCATCAGAGAGATTTATAATTTTAGATTTTATCTTTGATCCATTTTGAATTAATTTTCTTTCCCTTATTATTTAGAGACAAAGTCTTGCTCTGTCACCCAGGCTGGAGTGCAGTACCACGATCTCAGCTCACTGCAACCTCCACATGCTGGGTTCAAGCGATTCTCCTGCCTCAGCCTCCCAAAGTGCTGGGATTACAGGCATGAGCCACCACGCCTTGCCAATTTATTTATTTTTTTAATGTTATATAGCTGGGACTACAGGCATGTGCTACCCTGCCCAGATGATTTTTGTATTTTTTGTAGAGAGGGGGTTTCACCATGTTGCCCAGGCTGGTCTGGAACTCCTGAGTTCAAGTGATCCACCCACCTCGCCTCCCAAAGTGCTGGGATTACAGGTGTGAGCCACTGTGCCCACGCTTCCTATTTATTTTTGAGACAGGGTCTCACTGTCACCCAGGCTGGAGTGCAGTGGCACAACTGCAGCTCACTGCATCCTTGACCTCCTAAACTCAAGTGATCCTCCTGTTTCACCCTCCCAAGTAGCTGGGACCACAGGCATGCAACAGCATGCCTGGCTAATTTTTAAAGTATTTGTAGAGATGGGGGGGTCTCCCCATGTTGTCCAGGCTGGTCTCGAACTCCTGGGCTCAAGCAATACTCCAAGTTAGTCTCCCAAAGTGCTGGGATTATAGGAATAGGCCACTATGTCTGGTGAATAAAGTTTTTTTTTTTTTTTTTTTTTGAAAAAAAAAAAAGAAAAGAAAGAAAGAAATAAACCGAGCTGGGCACTGTGGCTCAAGCCTATAATCCTAGCACTTTGGGAGGACAAGGTGGGTGGATCACAAGGTCAGGAGATCAAGGCCATCCTAACCAACATGGTGAAACTCGTCTGTATTAAAAATACAAAAAAATTAGCCAGGTGTGGTGAGACAAACCTGTAGTCCCAGCTACTCAGGAGGCTTGAAGTGAGTAGAGAATTGCTTGAACCAGGGAGGCAGAGGTTGCAGTGAGTCAAGATCACGCCATTGCACTCCAGTCTGGGCAACAGAGTGAGTCTCCGTCTCAGGGGAAAAAAAAAAAAAAGATAAACCAAGGGCAACAGTGTAAACAAAATCACTTTCTTTTCCTGGCCTTTTCTTGGCCTCCCAAAGTGCTGGGATTACAGGCTTGAGCCACAGCGCACAGCTGATTTATTTTTTAGGATCAGTTTCTTTGGTTAGGCCTAATGATGTTACAACTAGTAATTTATGAAAACTTGCATTTCTATGTTTTTCTTACCTGATCCCATTCCAAAACACAAGCAAACCATCTAGATTCAGGATTTGTAAGGCTGAGACAAACTCATTACTATAGGATAAGTATGAAAACGGGCTGGAAATGTGTTTTGATTGTTGCCATGACTTTTTTTTTTTTTCTTCTTCTTCTTTTTTGAGATGGAATCTCGCTCTGTTGCCCAGGCTGGAGTGCAGTGGAGCCATTTCAGCTCACTGCAACCTCTGCCTCCCAGGTTCAGGCGATTCTCCTGCCTCAGCTTCCTGAGTAGCTGGGATTACAGGCACCTGCCACAATGCCCAGCTAAGTTTTTCGTATTTTTAGTAGAGATGGGGTTACACCATGTTAGCTAGGCTGGTCTGGAACTCCTGATCTCAAGTGATTCACCCACCTCGGCCTCCCAAAGTGCTGGGATTACAGGCGTGAGCCACCGCACCCAGCCATGTTTTGATTCTTAAGGAAATGATTTTTTAAGACCCCTTCCAATGAGGATTTAGCAAGGGAGTTTTCCTCTTCTACAGAGAATTTGAGCTTTCCCAATTGCACCAAGCTCCATCTGGGCAGAGACCTCACCTGTCTGTTCACTCCATATCCTAGCATTGAGAAAACTGCCAAGCGAAAAACAGGCACTCAGTAAATTTCTGTCAAATGAATTAATAAAATACAATCACCTTTTCCTGGGACCATTTTGGACCAAGGCATGCATGGGCATCTCTGTTCCTCCCTCTAACTTAACAATTCCATCTCTTAGAGGCAGATGCTGTTTTCTGCAAATTTTATTATTCACCTTTCTATATTTGGAAAAACAAGTTGGTGTAGATTAGGAATCTCACATCCAGGAAATGAACTAAAAATGTTGTATCAAAGATTATGCACAAGATCCACAAAGTAAGAAGCAAGCAGATGAGAGCAGTTAGAGACATTATGCCATATTTTCCGGAAGAAATGGTCCATGGATTAAAAATTATCACTATGGGCCAGGCACGGTGGCTCACACCTGTAATCCTAGCACTTTGGGAGGCTGAAGCGGGTGGGTCACCTGAGGTTGGGAGTTCAAGACCAGCCTGACCAACATGGAGAAACCCCGTTTCTACGAAAAATATAAAGTTAGCCTAGTGGTGGTGCATGCCTGTAATCCCAGGAGAATTTTTTGAACCCAGGAGCCGGAGGTTGCAGTGAGCCAAGATGGCATTCCAGCCTGGGCAACAAGAGTGAGACTCTGTCTCAAAAAAAGAAAAAGAAAAAAAAACGATTGAGTCTGCAGTAACAGAAACCAAGTAGTGTGAATCAGAAAATGAAAAGCAGAACCATTGACTATGATTATAAACCGTAACTTTATATCAATTACCTGGTAGACTTTATGCTGCATGAAGGCAGGATATTTTGCTTGTCCTCTTCACTGGACAGTACTTGGCATACGGAATGTGCTTATTAATATTTTCTGAATGTATTAGGGAAAGTAAATATAACATTCATCTATAAAAACATATCTGTTGCAGTGGCTCACTCCTGTAATCCCAACACTTTGGGAGCCCGAGGTGGGCGGATCATGTGAGGTCAGTAGCTGGAGACCAGCCTGGCCAACATGGTGAAACCCCATCTCTACCAAAAATACAAAAATGATCTGGGCATGGTGGCAGGTGCATGTAATCCCAGCTACTCGGGAGGCTGAGGCAAGAAAATTGTTTGAACGTGGGAGGCAGCGGGTTGCAGTCAGCCGAGATCAGGCCGCTGCACTCCAGCCTGGGCAAGGGTGAAACTCTAGCTCAAAAAAAAAAAAAGACAGAGAGGGAAAAGAAAACATATCTGAAGAGAACGAACAAATCTCCACGTGGAAAACTGTGTTTTTGAAGTAGAACGGTGGCCGTTTCCCCCACTTTCCCTCTATTTTCCAATTCTCCCCTTAAAGTTGTGATACCATTTTCTCAGTGGAAAGGATAACCACAGAATCAGCTCCCCTAGGCTGCAACTAAGGAAGCATCTGGATTGGAGTGAGAATGCGGCCAGGCCTCAGATCCGGGGGGGCAGCTTACAGGGTGTGTGGCTCTCACCCAGAGCTCACACGACACCTGATATTTAGGCTGAGGGCAGCGCGGCCCCAGCTCCCCCAGCTCCCGCTGCACGCCTTTACAAGCCTGTAGTCCTGAGCGATGGCTGCTCCACACAGCCCCCAAGTCCTCTACGGAAGTCCCTGGCACCTAAAAGGATCCCTAACGGGGGTCACTCGTTACCCCTCACTTGAACTCGGCCCCAAATGGGAGGTCACGCTCTCCTCGCGGACCCCATCTTCCCCGAAACAGTCTCTCATTCTCCCTGGCCCTCCTGAGAAGGTCATTACTCCCCAACCCGCCTTTTTGTTGTTTTTTGGTTTCCGGTTTTTTGAAGCGGGGTCTCGCTTCGTTTCCCAGACTGGAGTGCAGTGGCGAGATCACAGCTCAAGGCAGCCTCGATCTCCTGGGCTCAAACGATCCTCTCACCTCAGCCTCCCCAGTAGCTGGGACCACAGGCGACCGCCACTACGCCCGGCTTCGTGTGTATTTTTGATAGAGACGGGGTCTCACTATGTTGTCCAGGCTGGTCTCTAAGTCAAGGGACCCTCTCACTTCGGCCTCCGAAAGCGCCGGGAGGACAGGTGTGAGCCACCGCGCCCGGCCCCTAGCCCGCCTTTGGAAGGAGTCATTCATCCCCAAGGGCGAGGCCGCTCCCGCCCTACGAGTTCCAGGCTCCCTAGAGGGTCGCGGTTCCCGACGGGGAGGTGGCGCCCTCCCCCGGACCCCGGGCTCCGACCGCCCGCGCCGCCTCCTTCCGGGCCCTCCCCCCGCGATGGCAGCGCCGCGGGCCGGCCGGGCTGGGCGGGGCTCCGAGCGGGGACGGAGACCCGGACGGGCTCGGGGACGCGGAGCGGGCTGCGCGGCCATGGCGGGCTGCTGCGCCGCGCTGGCGGCCTTCCTGTTCGAGTACGACACGCCGCGCATCGTGCTCATCCGCAGCCGCAAAGTGGGGCTCATGAACCGCGCCGTGCAGCTGCTCATCCTGGCCTACGTCATCGGGTGAGCGCGGCCGCGCGGGGTCGGGCGGGGGTCGCGCGGGGGTCGCGCGGGGTCGGACGCGGGCTGCCCTCGGCTCCGCGCCCTGCGGCGGCTCATCCCGGCCTCGGTCACCTGGGCGAGTACGGGGACGGCAAGCCGAGGCGTTGACACCTTCCCCGGGCTGCAGCCGCCTCGCCGGGGTCCCGGGGGCAGGAGGCTGCTTGCTGCTGTTTTGAAGACACAGCCTGGGGCGGGCGCGGTGGCGCACGCCTGTCATCCCAGCACTTTGGGAGGCCGAGGCGGGAGAGTTCGAAACCAGTTTGGGCAACATCGTGGGACCCTGTCTCTGGAAAAAATTAAAAATCAATCGGGCCTTGGTGGCGCGCGCCTGAGGTCCCAGCTACTCAGGAGGCTGAGGTGGGAGGATCGCTTGAGCCCAGGAGGCTGAGGCTGCAGTGAGCTGTGATCACAGCACTACGCCGGACCCTGGGAGACAGTGTGAGAGCAGTCTCTTTACAAAATAAATAAAGGCAAAGCCTGGCTAAGCCTTTACCCTCTCCTGCTTGACAACGCATAGTGCCCCTTGGCTGCGGGGGTTTTGCCCTGAACGGCTCATTCTTCGCTCTTCGCTTCCCATCCTGCTGATTTGCTGACAAAACCAAAGACTGGAATTTCCTCTTGGTTCCTTCCCAGTCGGTGACTTATGTTCATTTCTTTTGATCACTCTATGATCAAACGAAATAGAGCGAGGTCAGACTTCAAGAGTATTTCAAGTTCGCTTCCTTTGTTTTGTAGGATCGTGGGGCTTTTTATGGTACCTGCTGTTGCCCAGTCAGTCATTCCCCTCGCTGCCCCCTTAGGCTAGAGATGCCCTACGGCCTCAGGCCTCGCTGAATGTGCCATTGTACTTGAAGACACCTGTTACTTTTTTTTTTTTTTTTTTTTTTTTTGAGATGGAGTTTCTCTTACCCAGGCTGGAGTGCAGTGCCATGATCTCCACCTCCCAGGTTCAAGCGATTCTCCTGTCTCCACCTCCAGAGTAGCTGGGATTACAAAGGCGCCTGCCACCACGCTCGGCTAATTTTTGTATTTTTTATTAGGGACAGGGTTTCACCATGTTGGCCAGGCTGATCCTAAACTCCTGACCTCAGGTAATCCACCCGCCTCAGCCTCCCGAAGTGCTGGGATTAGGGGCGTTAGCCACCGCGACCGGCCGGCACCTGTTACTATTGAATACAACCCAAGAGAAGAGAAGATGGGCATTACTTTGTCACCTGGGGCCACTTTAAAGGCTCACCTGCGGTGTTCCGGTGTGTACAGCTGCTGGGCTGTATCGCCTAGTGTAGTGGTCCCCAAACTGCACATTGGAACCACCTGGGAATCTTTGGCTCCATCCCCAGACCTTTTTTTTTTTTAAGATGGAGTCTAGCTCTGTGGCCCAGGCTGGAGTGCAGTGGTGCAATCCTGGCTCACTGCAACCTCCACCTCCCAGGTTCAAACGATTCTCATGCCTCAGCCTCCCGAGTAGCTGGGATTATAGGCATGCGCCACCACGCCTTGCTAATTTTTGTATTTTTTGTAGAGAAGGGGGTTTTGCCATGTTGGTCAGGCTGGTCTCCAATTCCTGGCCTCAAATGATCCACCTGCCTTGGCCTCCCAGAGAGCTGGGATTACAGGTGTGAGCCACTGTGCCGGGATGCATCCCCAGACCTTCTGATTTAATTGCTGTGGAGTATGATCAGCTCCCCAGGTGATTCTGATGTTCAGCAACATTTCGGAACCAATGAACTGTGTTTCCCAAGCTTACCTGATCATGGAAGACTCATCTGAAGAATTGTTTAAAAGTAACAAATCCCCCTCCTTGGGATGAGATTTGGAATCTGAATACTGCCCCAGGGAATTCCTCATGACCCGACAGGTTTGGCTTCTAACATCTGTCAGCAGCGGTAGTAGGTGCAGACACTATTCGAGAAGATGGCTTTTCAGGTACAGACCCAACATCAGAACCACCTGGCCCACACCTGTAGTCCCAGTGCTGTGGGAGGCCAAAGTGGGAGGATCACTTGAAGCTAAGAGCTCAAGACAGCCTGAAAAATTCTTGAGACCCCTTCTCTAAAAGGAAAAAAAAAAAAAAGGTTAAAATGGTAAATTTACTGATGGAGAGGTGTGAAAAAAAAAAAAAAATTTAGGGCCAGGCATGGTGGCGCAAGCCTGTAGTCTCAGCAGTTTGGGAGGCTGAGGTGGGCAGATCACGAGGTCAGGAGTTGGAGACCAGCCTGGACAACATGGTGAAACCCCGTATCTACTAAAGATACAAAAAATTAGGCCAGGCCTGGTGGCTCACACCTGTAATCCCAGCACTTTGGGAGGCTGAGGCGGGTAGATCACAAAGTCAGGAGATAGAGACCATCATGGTCAACATGGTGAAAACCCATCTCTACTAAAAATGCAAAAATTAGCTGGGCATGGTGGTAGACGGCTGTAATCCCAGCTATTCAGGAGGCTGAGGCAGGAGAATCACTTGAACCCAGGAGGCAGAGGTTGCAGTGAGCTGAGATTGCACCATTGCACTCCAGCCTGGCAATGGAGGGAGACTCCATCTCAAAAAAAAAAAAAAAAAGATACAAAAAATTAGCTGGGCGTGATGGCGGGTGCCTATAATCCCAGCTACTTGGGATGCTAAGGCAGGAGAATCACCTGAACCCAGGAGATGAGGTTACAGTGAGCTGAGATTGCACCATTGCACTCCAGCCTGGGCAACAGGGTGAGACTCCATCTCAAAGGAAAAAAAAAATTTTTTTTTGGCCAGGCACAGTGGCTCACGCCTATAATCCCAGCACTTTGGGAGGCCGAGGCGGGTAGATCACCTGAGGTCAGGAGTTCAAGACCAGCCTGGCCAACATGGTGAAACCCCATCGCTACTAATAGTACAAAAAATTAACCAGGCCTGGTGGCAGATGCCTGTAATCCCAGCTACTAGGGAGGCTGAAGCAGGAGAATCGCTTGAACCTCGGAGGTGGAGGTTGCAGTGAGCCGAGATCGCGCCACTGCACTCCAGCCTGGGCAAGAAGAGCAAAACTCAAAAAAAAAAAAACTACTTTTTTTTGAGATCCACTGCTAGCCAGTTAACTGAACTTACATCTGTGGTTGGACCTGAAGCATTTGGGGCCAGGAGCTCCCCTGTGGCTTTTTGCTCTTGGCATTTGCTGCTAGTGGGAGAATCAGTGCATATTTACTTAGGGTACCTGTAAAGTTACGACTGCAGCAAGTATCCATAGCGGTGTTGTACTGTATGGTAGCCGCTAGTAACACGTAGCTATTGACTACTTTAACTGCTCGACTCTAAGTTGAGATATGCTATAACTGTAAAATACACACTGGATTTCAAAGACATAGTACAGAAAAAGAGGCAGGGCACGGTGTCTTATGCCTGAAATCACAGTACTTTGGGAGGCTTAGGTGCGAGGATCGCTTGAGCTCAAGAGTTTGAGACCAACCTGGGCAACATAGCGAGACTGCCTCTACAAAAAAAAAAAAAAATACAAAAATTGACCGGGCATGGTGGCTCATGCCTGTAATCCCAGCACTTTGGGAGGCCAAGGCGGGTGGATCACAAGGTCAGGAGTTTAAGACCAGCCTGACCAACATAGTGAAACCCCATCTCTATCAAAAATAGAAAAATCAGTTGGGTGTCGTGGCAGGTGCCTGTAATCCCAGCTATTCAGGAGGCAGAGGCTGGAGAATTGCTTGAACCTGGGAGGCGGAGGTTGCAGTGAACAGAGATCACGCCACTGCACTCCAGCCTGGGCGACAGAGCGAGACTTCATCTCAAAAAAAAAAAAATTAGCCTGGCATGGTGGCACACGCCTATA
>PVKP010032742.1:0-25640 GCA_004027715.1 Plecturocebus donacophilus | reverse complement strand
TTTTTGCCTGGGAATCTCCTGGGCTGGCTCCCTGATTCAGTCCCCTTTTTAATCTGCCTTCCCGTAGCTCCACTCGCCAGTTAAAAGGGCACACAGACCAGTGGATTTTGTGCGGAGAACCGCCGCGCCGGGGCGCCGGCAAAGCAGCCGCGCCGGCCCAAACAGCCGCACTGGCGACCCGTGGGGCTGCTCCGCCTCGGGATCTCCTGGTCTGGGGGTAATAAAAATCCGTCTGGAAATGCGGCGTCCACTCACCCTCTGCACTCTCACTGGGAGCTGCAATCCTGAGCTGCTCCTATGCGGCCATCTTGGATCTCCCCCACAAATAATTTATATCTCATGAAAAAAGGAAGAAAAATCAAAGGGAAAAAAACCCAATAAATTACTATAGTTTGGAAAGGAGGTAAATCTCGTTGCCAAAATGGTCACTCACATTTTGTGAATGAATCATTCCTGAGGCTGGTCAAACGACCTGAGATTTCAGTAGCAGATCTGAGGCAATCACTGGGCTACGCCCAAATCTCATGATGTTCCGTGACTGCCAGTTAAGAAGCTTCCCCACCAGCACTTACAATTTGGGGCCTGACTTTTTCCTAACTCTTCAGCTACCACCTGTTGACTAGTCTCCAACTTCCGGGGCAAAATGCGTTTCATAAATTAGAAAGCTTCGGGGAAAGGCAGTAGATACCTGTCTTCCGGTAGCGAGATACAGAAGGCAATGGACCTTACCTCAAGCAAAGAGTAAGTTTCTCGATCATTTCTCTCCTTTAGTTTGGCTTCATCAGCAAAATCATCCATAAAACAGTCCATTAGATTCATTAAGGATCGGACCAAGTTTGTATCGGAAGTAGGAGATAATTCCTGAAAAGTCAGTAAGAAAAAAAGTCTAAACAATTTAAATTAGGTACTACTTAAAATAGCCCCAGCTAATATTTATTAAGCGAATTTTAGCAGAGAGTAATAATTTTAAATTCATACTATCTATGAATAGGTACTATTATTACAATTCACTTGGGAGAACTGGATGTTACATTTAGGTAGTGTGTACTCTTTAACCTCTCATACTGATTTTCAAATTTAAAAAAATTACTGTTACATGTGTAGTTAATTTAAGATACAGATTCTAGGGTATACTAATTTTATACATGAAAACACTAAAAATATTTCAGAAAAGGCAGTTAATTTGTGTATCTAAAATGCTTAATAAGTAAAATCCATTTTAGAGCATATTTCTAAGGCATAGCAATACTCATAGTAAACTCATCACTGTGAAATACAATTCCAAGTCTTGGAGCCCTCAAAAACCTTTCTAGAGTGCTCAAACTGTCGTGCACTTTACTTTTTTGCATGTCACCAGGATAGTTTATAAAATAAGTGAAATAACATGTACTGTTCCTAGAACCATGCAGCATATAGCAAGTTATCACAGGTGTTTGTCTTCTTCCCACGCAGCTCTCTTCCAGTTGTTAAAGTCACATTGTTTGGTGGTTAACAAGTAAAAATTAACTCTCTGAAACAAACTCCCTGAAGATTAGAAGCACGTGACTTCATCTTCAGCTGTCACCCCAGCAGAAACATGGAAAAGGCAGCTGAGTTTCTAAGTGTGGGACTAAGTATTACTGATGCAACACTAAAACACAAATAGTTATCACTGCAAATAAAACAGACACTTATTACTACATAGCAAATAACAGGCATTCATAATTCCTTCAAGAGATAACAGAAGTGCACAGTACATTTTAGAAAGCTTGCATTCAACGTTTTATGTTTTCCTATAGAAAAGATGCTTCAGTAACATAGAAAATTCGTTTATTTGTAGTAACTAAATTCTCTGACAATGCCAGAGAAAAAATCTAGAAAGGCCCTGAAGCTTATTTTATTATGACCTCAGTTCATACATGTTTAACTGTTTACGAAGCATGAATTACTTCATACCTACAACGTATTCAGGTTACAGCCAAACTTCTTGAAAGAGCAGTATGGAAGTCACCTCACTTCCTTCTTCTCTCTTCCCTCTCTCTTGTCTAAATAATCACTGATGCACCTGCGATTCTATCCCTTGCTCTCTTCTATTTTTCTCTGGATTTTGTCTTTAGGTAATCTACATTAACATGGTTTTAAACTCCATTTTCCAAATCTGTACCTGGGGCTAAACTTCTGCCTCAAGATTTTTTGTTTTATCTTCAACAGCAAAAGAACTATCAGAACTTTGCTCCAGAGCCAAAGGCATTCTAAAAGAACCTAGGTCAGCATCTCCCAAAGCAGAAATCAAACATTCTTGCTCTGTAATTTCCAGCTGAAGCTCAGTCAACTCTCAGAGGCAGGATATTCCCATTTCCTTGTCATTTTCCTCCCTTCTACTATCCCACTTCCTCCCCTCCCCCTCCCCAGTGTGTACTGAAAGAAAGAAAAATGACTTTGCCGACTCTAGGACCTCTTCCCAGTCCTTCTACCATGGACTGACTGGCTTATTTTAGGAACTTTGGATAATAAAGAACATTGTAATAATAGAAATTATTTAAAATCCAATAGTCCATCAGAAAAAGTACATAACATTTTGACATGGTTATGTGGGCCTTTGAGTTCTCCCTTTTTTAGAGAGAGAGAAAAGAGTAGCACCAATATACTTCATTTAAAGTATTTTAGTGAATTATATGCATTCTAGTTAAAATTTTTAATTTAATTAGAAAGTTTTTGATTTAATATCTATTAGCTGGTAATAAAAACAGACATTAAAATTGATATGTAAGTCTAATATGAGTTTTCCATTTACTTTTTAATCTTAAAATTCTCATTTATCTTACCTTTGTATGCTTTCTAATAAATTCAACTGAAACAGGGATCATTCTGTCAAATAAGCCCATTATAAATTCCTTTTGAATAACACTGACTGACGCAGGTAACAGATTCACCCAGGACAACATCAGTGGTCTCCAGCCCAACATGTGAGGCTCCATGTAAATCATGCCACATCTGGAAACCTGGAAAGCCATAATTGGTTATCATCAAGGCAATGCTTATAAAATAAATATGATTTGGCACATCTGTTTCTTATAATATTCAGAAAAGTCTGGGGGAAAGCTTAATTTTTATATAATATCATGATCTTGATTTTTGTGTCTGACTTTACCAAATAGTCCTAAACCAAGAGGAAAACAACCTAACCACTATATTTGTCAAGGTATGTCAACAGGTATGTCTGTCCTTTGGAAATCACAGATTGCTCTTAAAAGAAATTCTGCTAATATTTTTTGTTTAAAGTCAAAGTTACTAAGCAAATACATGTACTCACAACATTTTATAATTTATAAGATGTCAAAACAGAGAACTTACAGTGGCAGGGGAAGCAACTTCTAAATCCATTGGCTCAAAAATTAGATTCATTTGTGGTGACATTTGAATAATCTCCCCACTCATCAGACATAGCTTCTTGTTGTCATCCAGCACAGTGTTCATATTTTCAATCCACACTGCATCTACTGGGCCATCAAAAATTAACCATTTCCTATCTGGAGTCTATTTCATGCATATGTGAACAGAGGGCAAAAACGTAATAATGATAATGTAAGAAATAATTCAATAATATTATTTCAAAATTGTAAAATATAAGTACTAGTATTAACTTCATCATGAAAATGTAAAGGCACTTTTTGAATGAAGATTACTACATATGAGTGTGTGTGTGTGTATGTATATATGTATTACTAAAGAAGCCTATACTATATATGCCATGGACAAAACAGAAATATGTCATCTTTTCTTAAGATTCAGTCCTTTCTAGGGTTTTTTTTTTTTTTTTTTTTTTTTGAGATAAAATAATCTCTGCTGCCCAGGCTGGAGGGCAGAGTGGTGTGATAATGGCTCACTGCAGTCTCTACCTCCCAGGCCCAAGCAATCCTCCCACCTCAGCCTTCCAAGTAGCTAGGACCTCAAGTGTGCACCACCACACCCAGCTAATTTTCTGTATTTCTTGTGGTAGAGATGGGTTTCACTATGTTGCCCAGGCTGGTCTTGAACTCCTGAGCTCAAGATCCACCTGCCTTGGCTTCCCAAAGTGCTGGGATTATAAGCATGAGTCACTGCCCCTGGGCCTTTATCAATGTTTCTCAACTCAAATATATATAACATGTTTCAGAAAGTAATATAAGTAAGAAATATATAATTGCCAGGAAAAATAGAATTATTCAGAATATCTGACTCTATATAGTATCATGTTTATGCAAATTAATTACTCTTGTGTGCTAAACCAAATTTTTTATTCCCTTCACTGAATGAATTCACACACATACATATACACATATATACACTCCACTTGAGCTGAGCTCTCTCCTGATGGTATAAAAAATTACAATCGATATAACATTTATAGTCCCACAATGATAAAATAAATATGAAAATATTTACATATTGTCCAGAATATAGTAAATGCTCAACAAATATGAAAGAATAGACAGATGTTAGTCAGACTGTACAAAGACTGATTCTCCTTTTCAGGTCCTTATATTTCAACCTTTTTTTGTGTACACCAATGATTCCTTGCCTTTTCTTCAGCAAATATGAGTTCAGGTTGAAGTGGTGAAGGATTTGAATCCATCTCAGCACATTCTCAGTCCCTGCAGCCAACTGCATTAATCTATAAGACAATGGTTCCGTCTCAGGCTCAAACCACCCCATGCCCACACTGAGAGGCCAATTCTAGCTGTGTTCAGGAAGGAAGTAAGGAAGAGTCACAGCTCGGTAATCATCTTGAGATCAACTTTCTCTTCTACCGTGGGCTTCCCATGACTGTTAAGCATTCCTTTGGGAAACACTACCATGCAATGGCGAGACCTTGGGCTTCACAGTCCTAAGGACCTCGCTTTCCATTTGGCTCTACTACTTATGAGCTGTGGACTTCAGGTGAACTACTTAAACTCCCTGAGACTCAGTATTTATGGGACATAGCTTCCTGAAAAATGTTATGTAAGCTGTAAGTATAAAATAGAGGTATTTCATGATTATTTCTGTGTAAATAATGTAACTGCTTATATTTTCTAGTGACTTCATCTCTTATTCTGAGCCACAGTGCCTCCACTATGGCAAGAGAGGACCTAAGAAGCCACATCAAGGGTTCCAGACCTCTATCTGCTTCACCTGTGTCCACAATTTCTTTTATCCTTGAAATGACAGTAAAGTTTGACTTTGGGCAAGATCTTTGCCCCATAAGAGTCAGTCCTTATGTCATTCATTGTCTAAGATCTTTCCAGCAATAAGAGCAGAGCTGAGATGTCACATTTTATTCATTATTACCTGACTCATGAGTCATGCTTTTCTAGGTTCTTAAGTGGATAGAGAGCACCAAATTTAGAATGTATGGTAGTCAGAAGAAAGAAAACACTTATAAAAAGAATGATTTAATAAACAAATTAAATGTCCCAAGCCTACCCCCCTTTTCCTATACTACCAGCTTTAGCAAGCTGTCTCCCATATAATCACACTCTTAGCAGAACCTGCTAAAATATGGCAACCAAGTTAACATTTATTGGTATGTGGATTCTTTTCATGAGAGTTGGCAGCAGAATAAGCCACGAGTAAGTAAGTGTCTACTCTCCACTAATAGCCAGTGGCAGCTGGCACACCGCTGACTTCCTCTGCTTTCCACAAGGCAGTCATTCTCTTCCTAACATGCTAAAGGACAAGTGTGGGAACTTTAAGACATCATTTTGCAAAGGTGTGCAATTTCTTCTCTAAGCACTGGTGTATATCTAACATTTATTGAGTGTGACAATAGCAGCAGCCCAAAGAGTGGGTGAAGGAAGAACATTACTGAAGAGGCAAAAGGGTCATGTTATTCAGATGTTCTCATTCCCAGTTCATCTCACTTCAGAGAAAACAGCCAGAAATACTTAGCCCTGTCCTTTTGTTTCCTACCCTCTCTTCTGTATGCCTCCAGGGCAAATGAGCTTGGTCTCTGGCATTTTTATAGGTGCTGACATTTCTTCTTCACAGAAATACTGCCAGAATATCCAGTACTGTGTTTTTTTAAAAAACACCTTCATCTATAGACAAAATTAGTTTGTTTGAAAAAAATCAGAAATTGGTCAGAAATAAATATCTTAACCTTTTAAAATATGCATGTGAAAGTGTTAGAACTTACCGGTGAAGAAGCAAATGCTCTAAAACTGACAGCAAGGATCCCATCTGACCATTCATGGGACACTAAATCAAACTGTCCGTACAGCTGACCCATGGTGACAGACTTAGGATTTAAAACAGTTATTTGAACTTTGTTTTCTTCCATTAGCCCCTTAATTAAAAAAAAAAACAACAATCATTTATTTATTCAAAGAATACTTTCTTTATTCGTAGAAAACATTGTGTATATAGAAAATCCTAAGGAATCTACAAAGAGAGTAACAGAAGACGTGAATTTGACAAGGTTTCGACCTATAAGGTTGATATATAAAATCAATTGTATTATCTATACATAATACCAATGAACAATTGAAAAATAAAATTAAAAAACCATTCATGAAAGTATTTAAAAGCTCACAAAATACTTAGGAAGAAATTAGCAAATGTTGTGCAAGATCTGTATTTCTTAAAGTACGAAACAGGGGTTGGCAAATTCTGTTTTTTTTTTGAGACAGAGTCTTGTTCCGTCGCCAGGTGCCAGGCTGGAGTGCAGTGGCGCAATCACAGCTCACAGCAACCTCCGCATCCCGGGTTTGAACAATTCTCCTGCCTCAGCCTCCTCAGTAGCTGGGACTACAGGGGCGTGCTACTATGCCCAGGTAATTTTTGTATTTTTAGTAGAGACTGGGTTTCACCATGTTGGCCAGGATGGTTTCGATCTCTTGACCTCGTGATCTGCCCACCTTGGCCTCCCAAAGTGCTGGGATTACAGGCGTGAGCCACTGCGCCCGGTGGCAAATTCTTTTGTAAAGGGTAAGATGGTAAATATTACAGGCTTTGCACGTTCCATATTTATATGAAACAAGAATATGTCTGCCACATATTCTTCTATGCTTTTTTTAAAATCAACAGATGTTTAAAATGTTAACACGATTCTAAATTTATTGACAGTACAAAAGGAGGGTTGGGGCTGTATTTGGCCCACGTACTATAATTTGCTGATCCCTGCTACAAAACAACCTCTGAGGGAAAATTAAAAGATCTAAATACAGAAAAATATCTTATCTCTTGTGGAGTGAAAGAGCTAATGTTGGTAAACTGTCAATTTTAGCCAAATCTTGAAAGCTAGTCTATGGTATTAAAAGATATATTAATGCCCTTTGGACATAAGCTTTTTTTTTTTTTTTTAATGAATTGGCTTTTTTTTTTAAAAAAAAAAAATAGTTTTAGGCTTACAGAAAAATTGAGAAGAAAGTACAGAGATTCCAGATACTCTCTACTCAAACACAACAATTTTCCTTATTATTAACATCTTGAATTGGGTGTGGTACATTGTTATAGCTGATGAATTCGTATTAATGCATTACTATTAACTAAAGTCCATAGTTTACACTATGAGTTCACTCTTTGTGTTGCATAATTCTATGGGTTTTTGCCAAGTGTGTAATATCATTATCCACCATTATAGCATCATACAAACCACTTCCACTCCCCTAAAAATCCCCTGTGCTCCATCTATTCGCAATCATTTATTTTTTATATATAACAACATAATAAGTTCACCTCTTTCTAACATTGCCTTCTGCCTGCCACTCCCAAGCTTGGGACACAAACTACCAAACTGAAAAAAAAAATGTGAGAATATTAACCTTTTTTTTCCTTTTTTCTTCACTCTGACAGAGTGAGAGATCCGCTGTCACCCTGTCACCCAGGCTGGAGTGCAGTCGTGCAATCTCGGCTCAGTGCAGCCTCTGCTTCCTGGGCTCAAGTGATTCTCTCACCTCAGCCTCCTGAGTAGCTGTGACTACGGGTTGCACCTGGCTAATTTTGTGTGTGTGCTTTTTTTTTTTTTAAAGTACAGACATGGTTTCACCATGTTATCCAGGCTGATCTAGAATTCATATGCACATACACACATTCCAGTTCAATACCACTAACAGCCAATAACAGAAGCTTGCATTACAAATCTAACTAGAAAATAAAAAAGACTCCTCTGAAAGTATTATAGGAAAACTTTCAGATTTTTCTGTTTTCAGACTTTTGTCTACAAGAAACATGTATTACCTTAATAATTTTTTTAAAAAGAAATAAAAGGCTGAAAGGCAAGTTTGTGGCACACCCTTTATATGCTGAACTTGCTATTTGCTTCATTTTACTTTTCTAAAACTTTATTTTCTCTTTGACTGATTTTTCTCACAATTTTAAGTTGCCATATTGAAAGCAACTTTTAAACTAATGGCACATGCTACCTTGCACAAAGTTGATCCTAAATAAATTAATGCATTAATAATATACTTACCTTTTCACATATATCATTTAGCGCTCCAGCTAAGACGCGATATGCACTAGTTTTTCCTCCAAATGGTTCTCCAACAATCATAAAACCATGACGCACAAGCATCATTTCATATATTTGAAGAATCTTCTCGGAAAAGAAAGTGGTCATTTGCAAATTCATGGAGGCACAATTGTCTTTGATAGCTGCCAGCAAATCATTGTAATCTGGTTTTGGTAATTTTACCCCAGGAAACAAATCCGAAGTAATTCCCTAATGATAGATAATTTGAAGGATTTACATTTCATAAAACTTATATTAAATACACATATTTACTCTTGATGGAAATAGGGCCATTAGATAATAATAGTTCAACAGTATTTTTAACAGTGTTACAGAGGAATAGTTTACATACACAAAACCCTATTTTTAATTTTTAAATTGTGTTCCTTACAATGTTCGTTTTACAAACAGTTTCTGTTTTTGCTTGTTTTGCTTGAGACAGGGTCTGGCTCTGTTGCCCAGGCTGGAGTGCAGTGGCGCAATCATGGCTTTGTGCAAACTGTCTCCCAGGCTCAAGGCACACCCCACCTCAGCCTCCTGGGTAGGAGAGACTACAGGTGGCTGTATTTTAAAGTATAAAATTTGATAAGTAAAACCATCAAAATAACCAAGATAATTAACATACCCATCACTCCCAAAAAAATTTCCTGTAACCTTTTGTAGTACTCCTTTCCTCCTCTCCTTGCTGCCTCCTACCCCACGCATCTGTTTTTGGTGACTAATATTATTTGGATTGCCTAAATGAAATGAGACTACATATATACTATGTTTTACCTCTGGCTTCTTTCACATGACATACATATTTTGAGACTCATACAAGTCACAACAGGTATCAATAGTTTATTCTTTTTTTACTGAGTAATATTCCATTGTAACAAAGTGCTGTAGTTTTAAAATCTATTCACCTGTTGATGTAATTTTCATTGTTCCAGTTTGGGGCTATTACAAATAAAATGACTACAAACATCTGTGTATGACTTTGTATGAACAAATGCTTTCACTTCCTTTGGGTGAATACTGAGACATAGAATACCTGAGTATGACCAATAGGTTTGAACATTTTAAGAAACTGCCTGTTTTCCAAAGTGGTTGTACTATGTCATGTTCCTCCAGCCATGTATAAGAGATCCAATATTAGGTATGATCAGTCTTTAAATTTTAACTATACTGTGTAGTGATATTCTGTTGTGGTTTCAATTTGTATTTTTCAATGAGTAACTTATTTACCTGTGCTTGTGCCATGTGTTCATATTTTTTCTGATCTGCAGTTTGTCTTTCACTTTTGTATGTGTCTTTCAAAGAGTAGTTTTTTCAATTTTGTTAATGTATTTTTTTATGGATTGTGTTTTTGGTACTGTTCTTAATCTTTGTGTAACATAAAGTCACAAAGGTTTTCTGCTAGAAATTTTAGAGTTTGAGGTTTTACATTTAGTTTCATGTTATTTTTAAGTTAAAAAGTTGGAGTCCTAACTTCTGGTTCAAAAACGGCAGTGTAGAAACAAGTTGACTTCACTCTTCACCTGCACCCATCCCTACACAGAAATGGCTCAACATACACAAATCTATACATGTAATACATCTTATTAACAAGAAGAACAAATACATATGATTATTTCAGTAGATGTGCAAAAAGAATTCTATAAAATTCTACATCCCTTTATCATAAAACCTATCAAACTGGGTATAGAAGGGACATACTTCAAAATAATGAAGGCCATATATGGTAAGTCCACAGCTTTTGTATTAAAAAGGGAAAAATTGAAGTCTTTCCTGTAAGATCTGGAATAAGACAAGAATGCCCACTTTCACCACTTTTATTCAACATAATACTTGAAGTCTTGGCCAGAACAATTATGCAAGAGATAGAAATAAAAGGCATCCAATTACTGAGGCAGACCACCATTACCAAGGCAGTCTAAACTGTACCTCTGTAAACAAAACCACAACGAAGTTTACACAGCAGCTGGGCAGAACCTGCAGCAGATCCACAACACCGCTGCTGGCAGACCGACTAGGCAGTTATGAGTTCTGCTGCAGCAGACTTAAACATACCTACCCAGCAGCACTGAATGAAAGAACGGAACTTACAGCACAGCACTTGAGCTCTGATAAGGGATAGACTGTCTTGTCAAGTGGCTCCTTGACGCCCATATATCCAAAGAGGCACCTTATAAAGGAGAGCTTAGGCTGACATTTGGTGGGTACCCTTCTGGGACAAAGATAACAGAAGTAGAAACTGGCAGCAATCCTTACTGTTCTATAGCCCCTATGGGTGATACCCAGGCAAGCAAGGCCTGGAGTAGACCTCCAGCAGTCCTACAGCAGAGGTGCCTGCCTGTTAGAAGAAAAACTAAAAAACAGAAAGAAATAGATTAAACATCAACAAAAAGGACGTCCACTGAGAGACCCCATCCGAAAGTCACCAACTTCAAAGACCACAGGTAGATAAATCCACTAAGATGGGAAGAAACCAGTGCAAAAAGGATGAAAACACCAAAAAACAGAAGGCCTCTCCTCCTTCAAGGGATGACAACTCCTCACTAGAAAGGGAACAAAGCTGGATGGAGAATGAGTCTGATGAATTGATAGAAACAGGCCTCAGAAGGTGGGTAATAACAAACTTGTCTGAGCTAAAAGAACATGTTCTACTCCAATGCAAAGAAACTAAGAACCTTAAAAAAAGGTTAGACGAAATGCTAACTAGAATAAACAGCTTAGATAAGAACATAAACGACTTGATGGAGCTGAAAAACACAGCATGAGAACTTCACGAAGCATACACAAGTTTCAATACCCAAATTGACCAAGGAGAAGAAAGGATATCACAGATTGAAGCTCAATTCGATGAAATAAAACAAGAAGGCAAGATTAGAGAAAAAAGAGTGAAAAGAAATGAAGAAAGCCCCCAAGAAATATGGGATTATGTGAAAAGACTTAATCTGTTTGTTAGCTGTAGCTGAATGTGACAGGGAGGATGAATCCAAGCTGGAAAACACTCTTCAGGATATGAATCAGGAGAACTTCCCCAACCTAGCAAGGCAGGCCAATATTCAAGTCCAGGAAATACAGAGAACACCACAAAGATATTCCTCAAGAAGAGCAACCCCAAGTCACATAATCATCAGATTCACCAGGGTTGACGTGAAGGAAAAAATGCTAAGGGCAGCCAAAAGAAAGGTCAGGTTACCTGCAAAGCGAAGCCCATCAGACTCACAGTGGATCTCTCAGCAGAAACCCTACAAACCAGAAGAGAGTGGGGGCCAACATTCCACATCCTTAAAGAAAAGAACTTTCAACCTAGAATTTCATATCCAGCCAAACTAAGCTTAAGGAGAAATAAAATCCTTTACGAACAAGCAATTGCTCAGGTATTTCATCACTACCAGGCCTGCCTTACAAGACCTCCTGATAGAAGTAAACATGGAAAGGAACAACCGGGACCAGCCACTCCAAAAACATACCAAATGGTAAAGAGCATCAACACAATGAAGGAACTGCATCAATTAATGAGCAAAACAACTAGCTAGCATCAAAATGGCACAATCAAATTCACACTAATAATACTAACCTTAAATGTAAATGGGCTAAATGCCCCCATCAAAAGACACAGACTGGCAAATTGGATAAAAAGTCAAGACCCATCGGTGTGCTATAATCAGGAAACCCATCCCATGTGCAAGGACACAAATAGGCTCAAAATAATGGGATGGAGGAAGATTTACCAAGCAAATGGAGAGAAAAAAAAAAAAAAAAAAAAAAGCAGGAGTTGCAATCCTAGTCTCTGATAAAGTGGACTTTAAATCAACAAATATCAAAAGAGACAAAGAAGGGCATTACATAATGGTAAAATGATCAATGCATCAAGAAGAGCTAACGATCCTAAATATATACGCACCTAATACAGGAGCAGCCAGATACATAAAGCAAGTTCTTAATGACCTACAAAGAGACTTAGACTCCCACACAATAATAGTGGGAGACTTTAACATTCCACTTTCAATATTAGATCAATGAGACAGAAAAATAAAAAGGTTATCCAGGACCTGAACTCAGATCTGGACCAAATGGAACTAATAGACATTTTCAGAACTCTCCATCCCAAATCCACAGAACATACATTCTTCTCAGCACCATATCACACCTACTCTAAAATTGACCACATAATTGGAAGTAAATCACTCCTCAGCAAATGCAAAAGAACGGAAATCATAACAAACAGTCTCTCAGACCACAGTGCAATCAAATTAGAATTTCGGATTAAGAAACTAACTCAGAACCACATAGCTTCATGGAAACTGAACAACTGGCTCCTGAATGTTGACTGGATAAACAATGAAATGAAGGCAGAAATAAAGATGTTCTTCGAAACCAAGGAGAACAAAGACACAACATACCAGAATCTCTGGGACACATTTAAAGCAGTGTCTAGAGGGAAATTTATAGTAATAAATGCCCACATGAGAAGTGAGGAAAGATATAAAATTGACACCCTATCATCAAAATTGAAAGAGCTAGAGAAGCAAGATTTTAAAGAACTCAAAAGCTAGCAGAAGACAAGAAACAACTAAGATCAGAGCAGAACTGAAGGAGATAGACACACCCACAAAAAAAACCTTCAAAAAATCAATAAATCCAGGAGCTGATTTTTTGAAAAGATCAACAAAATAGACCACTAGCCAAATTAATTAAAAGAAAAGAGAGAATAATCAAATAGATGCAATAAAAAAACAATAAAGGGGATATCAGCATCAATTCCACAGAAATACAAACTACCATCAGAGATTACTACAAACAGCTCTATGCACATAAACCAGTAAACCTGGAAGAAATGGATAAATTCCTGGACACTTGCACCCTCCCAAGCCTAAACCAGGAAGAAGTCAAAACCCTGAATAGACCAATAACAAGGGTTGAAGTTGAAGAAGTAATTAATAGCCTACCAACCAAAAGAAGTCCACATCCAGATGGGTTCATATCTGAGTTCTACAAGATGTACAAAGAGGAGTTGGTACCACTCCTTCTGAAACTATTCCAAACAATCCAAAAAGAGGGAATCCTTCCCAAATCATTTTACGAGACCAACATCATCCTGATACCAAAACCCGGCAGAGACTCAACAAAAAAAGAAAACTTCAGACCAATATCCATGACGAACACAGAAGCAAAAATTTTCAATAAAATACTGGCAAACCGATTGCAACAGCACATCAAAAAGCTTATCCATCATGATCAAGTAGGTTTAATCGTGGGGATGCAAGGCTGGTTGAACATACACTAGTCTATAAACGTAATTCACCACATAAACAGAACCAAAGACAAAAACCACATGATTATCTCAATTGATGCAGAGAAGGCCTTTGACAAAATTCAATAGCCCTTTATGCTAAAAACTCCCAATAAACTAGGTATTGATGGAACGTATCTCAAAATAATAAAAGCCATTTACAACAAACCCACAGCCAGTATCACAGTGAATGGGCAAAAATTGGAAGCATTGTCTTTGAAATCTGGCACTAGACAAGGATGCCCTCTCTCACCACTCTTATGCAACATAGTATTGGAAGTTCTAGCCAGAGCAATTAGGCAAGAAAAAGAAATAAAGAGTATTCAATTAGGAAAGGAGGATGTCAAATTGTCTTTATTTGCATATGACATGACTGTATATTTACAAGACCCTATCGTCTCAGCCCAAAATCTCCTGACTGATAAGCAACTTCGGCAATGTCTAAGGATACAAAATCAATGTGCAAAAATCACAGGCATTCCTATACACCAATAACAGACTTAAAGAGAGCCAAATCATAGCAAACTCCCATTCACAATTGCTACAAACAGAATAAAATACCTAGAAAAACAACTAACAAAAGATGTAAAGGACCTCTTTAAGGAAAACTACAAACCACTGCTCAAGGAAATAAGAGAGGACACAAACAGATGGAAAAACATTCCATTGCTCATGGTAAGGAAGAATTGCTATCGTGAAAATGGCCATACTGCCCAAAGTAATTTATAGATTCAATGCTATACCCATCAAGCTACAAATGATCTCTTCACAGAACTGGAAAAAACCATCTTAAACTTCATATGGAACCAAAAGAGAGCCCGCATAACCAAGACAATCCTAAGCAAAAAGAACAAAGCAGGGGGCATCATGCTTCCAGACTTCAAGCTATACTACAAGGCAACAATAATGAAAACAGCATGGTACTGGTACCAAAACAGATATAGACCAGTGGAAAAGAACAGAAGCCTTGGAGGCAATACCACACATCTACAACCATCTGATCTCTGACAAACCTGACAAAAGCAATGAGGAAAGGATTCCCTGTTTAATAAATGGTGTTGGGAAAACTGGCTAGCCATGTGCAAAAAGCAGAAACTGGACCCCTTCCTGACACCTTACACTAAAATTAACTCCAGATGGATTAAAGACTTAAACATAAGACCTAACACCAGAAAAACCCTTGAAGAAAACCTAGGCAAAACCATTCAGGACACAGGCATAGGCAAGGACTTCACGACTAAAACACCAAAAGCAACGGCAACAAAAGCCAAAACAGACAAATGGGATCTAATTAAACTCCAGAGCTTCCACACAGCAAAAGAAACAATCATTAGAGTGAACTGGCAACCAACAGAATGGGAAAAACTTTTTGCAGTCTACCCATCTGACAAAGGGCTAATATCCTGAATCTACAAAGAACTAAAACAGATTTACAAGAAAAAAAAACAAACCCATTCAAAAGTGGGCAAAGGATATGAAAAGACATTTTTCAAAAGAATACATATATGAGGCAAACGAACATATGAAAAACTGCTCATCATCACTGGTCATTAGAGAAATGCAAATCAAAACCACATTGAGATACCACCTCATGTCAGTTAGAATGGCAATGATTAAAAAATCTGGAGACAACAGATGCTGGAGAGGATGTGGAGAAACAGGAACACTTTTACACTGTTGGTGGGAGTGTAAAGTAGTTCAACCACCATGGAAGACAGTGTGGCGATTCCTCAGGGACATAGTAATGGAAATTCCATTTGACCCAGCAATCCCATTACTGGGTATATACCCAAAGGATTATAAATCATTCTATTATAAAGACACCTGCACACATATGTTCATTGCAGCACTGTTTACAATAGCAAAGACCTGGAACGAACCCAAATGTCCATCAATGATAGACTGTTCAAGGAAAATGTGGCACGTATACACTATGGAATACTAGGCAGCCATAAAAAAACCTTGAATTCGTGTCCTTTTTAGGGAGGTGGATGAATCTGGAAAGCATCATTTTCAGCAAAATGACACAAGAACAGAAAATAAAACACTGAATGTTCTCACTCATAGGTGGGTGTTGAACAATGAGAACACATGGACACAGGGACGGCAGCATCACACACTGGGATCTGTTAGCAGAGGGGGTGGGGTTAGGGGAGGGACTGTGGGGGGTGTGGAGGTTGGGGAGGGATAACATGGGGAGGAATGCCAGATATAGGTGACGGGGGGATAGAGGCAGCAAACCACCTGCCATGTATGTACCTGTGCAACAATCCTGCATGATCTGTACATGTATCCCAGAACCCAAAGTACAATAAAAAACATATATATATGATGACTTAATAAATGAATTTGAACCAAGAAAAAAAGAAAAGGCATCCAAATTGGAAAGGTAGAAGTCAAATTAGCATTGTTCACAGATGACATCTTAGATTTAGAAAAACCTAAAGATTCCACCGAAAAACTGTTAGAACTGATAAATGAATTCCGTAATGTTTCAGGATACAAAATCAACATACAAAAATCTGTAGCATTTATATATGTCAACAGCAAACAATCTGAACGGAAGAAATTAAGAAAGCAATCCTATGTACAATAGCTACAAGGAATATAAAATACCAATGAATCAATTTAACCAAAGTCAAACATCTGTACAAGGAAAACTACATAAGACTGATGAAAGAAATTGAAGAGGACACACAAAAAATGGAAAGATGTTTCATGCTCATAGACTGGAAGAATATTGGTGTTTTTCTTTTTAATTTTTGGTTTTTATTTTCAAGATGGAGGCTTGCTCTTTCACCCAGGCAGGAGTGTAGTGGTGCAATCTGGCTCACTGCAATCTCTGCCTCCCTGGTTCAAGCGCTTCTCCTGCCTCAGCCTCTGAGTAGCTGGGACTGCAAGCACATGTCACTACACCTGGCTAAATTTTGTATTTTTAGGAGAGACAGGGTTTTGCCATGTTGGCCAGGCTGGTCTAGAACTCCAGACCTCAGGTGACCCAGCCACGCTAGCCTCTCAAAGTGCTGGGATTACAGGCGTGAGCCACCGTGCCCTGCCTGGAAGAATTAATACTGTTAAAATGACAATTTACTCAAAGTAATTCATACATTCAATGCAATCCCCATAAAAATATCAGAGACATTTTTCATAGAAATAGAAAAAAATTCTAAAATACATATGAAATCACACACAAAAAAACTCCATTAGCCAAAGCAATCCTGAGCAAAAAGAACAAAGCTGAAGGCATCATACTATCTGACTTCAAAATTTACTACAAAGCTATTGCAACCAAATGAGCACAATACCAACATAAAAACAGACACAGAGACCAATGGAACGGAACAGAGAATCCAGATATAAATTCATGCATTTACAGCCAATTTATATTTGACAACAACACCAAGAAAACACAATGGAAAAAAGATAGTCACTTCAATAAACCGTGCTGAGAAAACTGGAAAACTATGTGGAGAAGAATGAAACTAGACCCCTGTATCTCACTATACACAAAATCAAATCAAAGCCACAATGAGATATCATCTCACCCCAGTTAAAATGGCTTTTATAAAAAGACAGGTAATAAATGCTAGTGAGAATGTGGAGAAAGGGGAACTCTTGTACGCTGTGGTAGGCATGTAAGTTAATATAACCACTATGAAAAACAGTATGGAGGTTCCTTAATATACTAAAAATAGAATTTCTACATGATGCAGCAATTCCACAACTGGGTATATATACAACAAAAGGAAATCAATGTATCAAAGAGGTATCTGCACTCCCATATTTATTGTAGCTGTATTCACAAGAGCCAAAATACAGAATCAACTTAAACACTAATCAATATGTGGCATATATACACAATGGAATATTAAGCCATAAAAAAAGGAAATTTTGTATTTGCAGCATCGTGAATGGAATGGTAGGTCATTGTGTTAAGTGAAGTAAGTCAAGCACAGAAAGACATACGTCACATATTCTCACTCACATGTGGATGCTAACAAAGTGGATCTCATGATGACAGAGTAGATTGGTGGTTATCAAAGGCAAGAAAGGTACGGAGAAGGTAGGAAATACAGAAGTTGATTAATAGATACAAATAGCAGCAGTATAGAAGAAATAAGATCTAGTGTTCAACAGATCAGTAAGGTGACCACAGTTTACAATAATAATCTATTGTGCCTTTCAAAATAGCTAGAAGAGAATAATTTGAATGTTTCTAGCATAATGAAAAGAGTAGTATTTAAGGTGATGCACAGTCCAAGTATACTGATTTGATCTTTATAAATTATATGAATGCATAATTATCACATGTACCCCCAAAAAGACATACATCTATTACAAATCAGTAAAAACACACAAGTAAAAAAATAAATAAAATAGTTGGAAACCTAACACTATCTGGTTTCAAGGCGTATTTTAAACACAGTGTTGTATGTGCATAAAGATAACAAATGTATCAAAGGAACATTACAGGGAGTTTAGAAATAGACCCATACATGTACAAACAACTGATTCTTAATAAAGACGCAAAGGCAATTCCCGGTGAAGTGTCTTTTCAGCAAATGATACTAGAGTAACTAGCCATGATAAAATCATTAACTTTAATCCACACCCTAAGCATATATAAAAATTAGTTCAAAATTAGTTTAGTGATATATTATAGTGAGTTGAACACTATTCCCCAAAATTTCTTGTCCACCCAGAACCTCTGAATGTGACCTCATGTGAAAATAGGGTCTTTACAATTGTAATTAGTTAAGATGATGTCATTCTGGATTGGGGTGGACTCTAAACCCAGCACCTTGCGTCTGTATAAGCTAAAGGAAAGGGAGATTCAGACATAGAGACACAGAGAGACAGAGGAAAGACAGCCATGTGATGATGGAGGTGGAGAGTGCAGTGAAACAGGTACAAGCCAACCAATACAGGATTTCAAGGAGCCACCAGAAGCTAGGAAGGAGCAAGGAAGGGTTTTCCGCTAGAGCCTTCAGAGGGAGCATGGCCTCCTCACACTTTGATTTTGGATTTCTAGCTTCCAGAACTGTGAGAGAATAAATAAGCTGTCTTATGCCTTAAGTTTGTGATATTTTAATGGTAAACTTAGGATGCTAGTACAGATCATATAACGTATACTTGGAAAGGATTATAACTCTGTATTTAATATATATGATTATATAAAGTTAATTGCAAGGTCTAAGGAGCTTCTCTTTATAAACTGGTAAGGTTACTTTATAAATATTATTGCAACTTATATTAGAAATGACTATTCTTTCTAGTCTGAAGGTAAAAGTGAAATTTTAGAAGTGCTTAATGTGAAAGCATATACTCAAGTCGTTCTTTAGAATTTATGAGTTACCAGTTTAATTACCCCTACATTTAATTCTTTAAATACTCTTATGAAGAAATTTATCCCAGTTTATCAAAGCAATAAGTTTCCTTGGGGCAAAGGAGACAAAAAGGCAATGCAGCAGAGTGGCTAACAGCTCTCTGGGTTAGAATCCCAGCTCCCTCGTGTACTTGCCATAAATATAATTGACTTATCATCTTTGTGCTGTAGCTACATCATCTATAAAACAGGAATAATGATAGCACCTACCCCACTGGGTCATTTGGAACATTAAATAAATTACAATTTGTAAAGCACCCAGAATGGTACCTGGTCCATATTAGTGGCACAGCATTTGTTAATTAACCAAGATCTCTTTTCAGATTGTTTAAATTGTTTATATACAACCCTGAAAGAAGCAGACAAGCCCAGAACATATTTGCCATACAAGGGCTCTCACGCAAGACCAGGACCCCTCACTCCCTCACTCTGCTTCCTACCAGGTAGAGAGTTTAAAATATGTAAAGGCATTCTTCTGCTTGTCACTATGAAAGACTTCTTTAGTTATCTGCACAGGCCATTGGGGAAGTGGGGGAAGGGATTCCAAATGCCCTGCATGCATGGGGCAACCTTGCAAAAAAAAAAAAAAGAAATGGTCCCAACTAGAAATGCTAATTTATGCTCCAGCTGAGAAACACTGCTTAATACATGTTCACTGAATTAATATACGACTGCATGACAACACATCTAGCAAAGTGTATTTCCATATTCTGAAAATAAATATAGCTTTTACTCCTAGAAAATCTGTATAGTGAGCTAGTACTGAACAAATAGAGGGAAAACTTTAGGGAGAAAATCTGAACTCTTCCCTTGTTGATTTGCTCCGTAATATATCTGCATGTTAACTCTAAATACTAAGTAAAGCTCAACTCTAAATACTAAGTATAGCTCTTTTCAGAATGACAAGACGTGGTTGCCATCAGTAGCCAATGACACCGGACAATACTAGCAGCAGCGTCTCCTCTTCCCTTCCCCATGACATAACAGTATCTTCAGTGCTGGGAAAACTGGGTAACTATATGCAGAAGAGTGAAACTAGACTCCTGAATCTGGAAATATGTAGCATACCGCAAGCAAACTGCCTGAATTCCAAGACAGTGCAAATTAGTCCAACATCTAACATTTAGAAGGAGCTCACTACCCTTCTGACTTCTACCTGGTATGGGGAAGAGGAAAAGAATGACATCAAACAATGAAAACTTTAACCATTATTCTAATACTTCCTCTCAATTAATCATAACTTTATCTTAAATTATAACAAGATAAAGCTTAGTTCTTATGTTATGAAAATTTCATAAAAGTCATCTCATTCTTTTAAGAAAATTAACATATTTATCTATTTTATTTCTTCAGTCATTAGCTGAACAAACATTTACCATGTTGAACAGACATTTACTTTATCTATATTGTGCTAGGGATTCAGTGGTGAGTCAGACCAATTATTTTTTTTTATGGAGCCTACATTCTAGTGGAATTTGTAAGCAAATATTTTGTAACTTTTGTATGCTCATTATATTCTGCAGTAACAAACTTAAAAGTCCTATTTAAAAATCCCAAGTTGCTGAAAATTATCAAAGTGACAAAGCTAGCTAAACACACTTCAAATAAAATATGAAATTATCTATGTTTCTCTGAACTGTGTCATTGTTTTCCATAGTGGGAGCTTCACAACCTTAGACATTTGATAAATTCATTACTATGACAGTTATGATACACTGGAATAATAAATGTTCTTACCTCAAAGAGTGGTAAATCATGGGATAAAAATTTTGGCAGATTTACATCAATGATAGATCTAAGCAGCAAAATGTCTTCATTTTCATTTGGATATTTCAGCTAAAAAAAACCACACACACACACACTCATGATGATATCTGCATCTGCTAACAGCACCTACCCCCTTCGTGTTCACACACATACATACAGACCCTGTACACAATTTAAACAAATGCAAAAATGTTGCTCTTCTTTCATTATATTGGATTATTAATTTTAGAAACTGACATTTAAACTTGTTGCATTTTTTTACTAGTTTATAATAAAAACATAGTTTACTTCCCTTTCACAGCTTTGCTAAAGAGGTATTAACATGAATTAAATACAGTTTGGCAGCTGCTGTCCCTTGTATTGGGTAGAGCTTGCTTGTTCTCTAAATGTATTCACAACTAGCAGTAGATTGGTCAAATGAAAATTACTAACAGTGGGCAATCATTTTGGAAAGATGCATTAAAATTTAAGACATATAAACATTCACTCATTTGCCCATATTCTGAGGCCAAGGCCTTTTCTCTGAGGGTAGAGTTATGCACCTTTTTTTTTTTTCCAAAAGCCACATCAACAAGACATCATCTACTCTATCTTGTTGTGCTCTATTTTTGTTTTTTAAAGTGGCTAATGCTCTTCAAAAATAATTGTAATACAATTTAAGTATATCATCCTGATAAGTTTTTAAATTTTTCTTCAATTTTATACACATTTCTCATCCATATCTTAGTCAAAGTCAAAATTTTGGCATTTCATCTTTATTGAATCTTTCTTAAATGTGAATTTAGTTTCCACAGAAAAAAAATCCTCTTTTTATGCTTATATCATCAGTTTCCCCACCATGCCGCTAGATGACATAATAACAGTAACATGTCCAAGTGGCTTCAAAAAGGTTCAAGAACAAGCAAACCAGCCCTGAGTAAGGAATGCAGCTAATCTGACAGAAGCCGAAGTGGAAGGGCAGAGCAGGGGATGCTGCCGGCTGCACGCCCAGAATGCCACGTGTTAGCACGTTTCACAGAGAGAGTGGAGAGGGCTGGTCACTCGCTAAGTTATTTTAATAAATTGTGCTTAAGGAAACTCTGCTGGGCACGGTGGCTCATGCCTATTATCCCAGCACTTTGGGAGGCTGAGGTGGGTGGATCACAAGGTCAAGAGATCGAGACCATTCTGGCCAACATGGTGAAACCCCGTCTCTACTAAAAATACAAAAATTAGCTGGGTATGGCAGCACCTGCCTGTAGTCCCAGCTCCTTGGGAGACTGAGGCACGAGAATCGCTTGAATCCAGGAGGTGGAAGTTGCAGTGAGCCAAGATCGTGCCATTGCGCTCCGGGCTGGCAACAGCAAGACTCTGTCTCAAAATTAATTAATTAAATTTTTAAAAAAGAACTCACATTAAATTCCCAAACACTTGCGGTGTACCCAAAGTTTACAAGTCTAGTTGAACTCTGAATATGTTACTCATACCTATAATAATGTTCACATGAAATAACAAAAATCCAATCTCAGAATTATTTCTTCCAACTTTAATGCATTAATCAACATCTCACTCCAAAACTTCTCCTACCACCATGCATGTAATTTTCTAGAACCCTCTCCCTTTTCTCTAGAATCTCTCTGCCTAATAAATGCCATGTTCCTACTTAATTAGCTTGCAGTCTTACAAAGTGTATGATGTCTGGCGGTCAGAATCAGTCTCTGAATTTCAGAGCATGTCCTGTTCATCTGGATTTTGTTTTTTGATCAATCTAACTGCATATAAATTATGAAGTGTCAGAAGTCTCTTTTGTTCTTTGAAAGGCTGTTACTTTGAAGCAAATATTTAAATTGTTTCTTGCTATAATAGAAACAAACTTCAAAATACTCAGGCCAAAACACTGACAATCTGTATTACCTTTGACAAAGAATGATAGAATTCATTTGCAGGATTCATTTGCTGCATAACTTTAATAGCTCAATTCCATAGTCAAGATTTCAGTGATGACATAGACCAGGACAATGCATTATCCTTCCCTTTATCTGACCACAGTCTAATCTTGACATGCCAACGTGATACAAATTGTTGTTTTTAGTCTCTTATTACAAAAAACAATGACTTGAAGTTACGTCAGGCTAATGTGAAATAGAATATCATCACTATATATCAGAATTCTTGATAACATTATTAAGGAATATAAAATGCATGCTATTGTTCTTAATCACACAGCATATAATTTAAAATCTGTATCTTCTACAAATCATGAATGTGAAAATTTTGCAAACTCCAAAGTCACATTTTGCATTTTGCTATTAAGCAAACCCTATCTTGATTTTTAAAGAACTACCTAATGCACAGCTATATTTCATGGTTCTACAAAATACTTTCAATGAAAAGTCAACCAAAGCTTAAAGTATTTGGGTTTTCACATATTACAGTTTCAATTTAGACCATTTTGAAGGTAAACATCATACTACAAATATATTACTGCTAGTCCACAGTTGGCTGAAATTGTGTAATTATAATAAGAGACAATGTTTAGAGTCTTTTGTGTATATTTATAAGTATACTTATTTCCTTTAATGCTGTATTTGTTTATATAGACTGAGAGCACTCAAAACATTTCTTGGGAGTAAGCAATTTGATTCCTTGGTAGTATCCTGTTAATGCAACAAAACTCAAATCACTAAGAATTATATGTGTAAGATTTTACAAATCGTTATAAAATTTCATCTTTCATGTGTATAAAATAATACATTTTTGTTGTAAAAACTGATTTTTTCAATCAATTAATGAAAGCAAGTTATCGGAACTCTGTGAAGGCCCATTAGGCTGGAAATTGACAAATAGGAAATTGACAAGAAATATTTGTGTTCTCTACCTTCAGATTCCCAGCAGCAGTAAGCACTGACTTCACGGCTCTCATTCCATAGTCGTAGTGATGTTGAGATGACAACTGCTCTGAACACAAGCGATACGTAGCCACAATTTTTACCGACAGCGGACGAGCAGTAACAAACCCACAGGAGTACAGGACTATTTCAGCAATCATAGCATAGTCAGGCACCATCATTGCTACTGTCCGAAAGAGAGCCTATGGGCATGTAGAAAAGGTACTTTTTAAAGAATCATTGTAAAATAAGCCAGGCCCGGAAAGATAAATACCACAGGTTCTCACTAATATGTGGAAGCTAAAAAAGTTTATCTCATAGAAGTAAAGAATAAAATAGTGGTAACTAGAGGCTGGGAAAGGTGACGTGGGGCAATCAGGAGAGGCTGGTTAACAGATGCAAAATTTCAGGTACATAAAAGAATAAATTCCAGTGCTCTGTAGCACTGTGAGGTGATTACAGTTAAAAATAATTTATTCTATATTTTTAAATAGCTAAAAGAGAAGAATTTGAATATTTTCAACACAAAGAAATGATAAATATTTCAGGTGATAGATACACTATACCCTAATTTGATCATTATACATGGTTTACATGTATCAAAGTATAACTCTCTACTCCATAAATATATATAATTATTATATGTCAATTAAGAAAAATTTAAAAGGCAATAATATATAAAGAGGTTAGAAAATTAAAATAAAAAGACCATCAGAAAAATAATCATGTTCTTTATTTCATGTTATGACTTTATACCTTTTCTACAATAGTATTAAATTTTAATGTTCATAGTCTATTAATAATAATGTATTATATTCTTGAAATTTGCTAAGAGAGTAGATCGTCAGTGTTACCAACAGAAAGAAAACAGAAAAAGTATATATGTGAGGTGGTGGATAAGTTGATTAGCTTGATTAGTGATATTGTTATGCAATGTATATGTATATCAGAACATCACATTATATACCTTAAATATGTGTGATGTTTGTCAATCACACCTCAATAAAAAAATCATTGACCTGAAAGTCTAAAAAGTAAATAGATGAATTTCTGTCTTCTGAAAAAATAAATTTTAACGTTCAAATCATATAGATAAAAAGCAACTTTAAAAATAAATTTCCAGTTGTGGTCATATAGTAAATATATCATTAGCTTTTTGTATCAATTATTTTTCATCTATGTGTTCAATTTCAATTACATTATATTCCTCATGGGAAGCAACATGTTATAGAACCTCAGACTCTCCCAGGATGTTCAAAAGCTGGGTTTCTCATCTGGACTGCTGAGTGTCTGCATGTTGGGAAACTGGGCTTCAAGTGAGGCTGTACAGGATCTACTTAATTATATAATCTAGGATTTACCATGTAAGCTCTAATAACAAGATTATGTTAGTGTTAGATAAACGATCCATTTTGAGATATGCTTCACTTATTTGAATCTGAAGTCACAAGGTCAGTCTTTCAGCAAGCATAATGAAGAAAACTAGAAATAAGTAATAATTATTAGAGATAAATCAATTTTACAAATTGTACAGATAACATTTTCTCATGATATTTAAAATACTGAGGTTATATGGTGTTATATGATGGTAAGTAAATAGAAAACAATATATTGTAGGGAGAGAGATCCAAGATGGCCACGTAGCAGCAGCTCAGGACTGTAGCTCCCAGTGAAAGCGCAGAGAGCGAGTGGATGCTGCAATTGCAGACAAATTTTTGATGCCCACAGACTGGGAGATTCCCGGCGAAGGAGCCACCCGGGTCGCCAGCGCGACTCTTTTGGCCGGCGCGGCGCTTCTAGGTGCAGAGTGTACGGGACTGGGTGCCCAAAGGCTCCACTGGTCCCATCCCCACAAGGAGAACAGCAATTGGAAGCGCTGAGGAG
>PVKP010032741.1:0-25637 GCA_004027715.1 Plecturocebus donacophilus | reverse complement strand
CAATAATAGTGGGAGACTTTAACACTACACTGTCAATATTACATAGATCAACGAGATAGAAAATCAACAAGGATATCCAGGACTTGAACTCAGACCTGGAGCAACTAGACTTAACAAATATTTACAGAACTCTCCTCCCACAAATCCACAAAACATACATTTTCTCAGCATCACATTATACCTATCTTAAAAGTGACCATATAATTGGAAGTAAATCACTCCCCAGCAATTGCATAGCATTTCACAGGTTTAAATAAAATATTGGTTGGCTGCTTATTTGTTATTTTCATCCCCTATTCCTTCCTGTCTCCATTGTTAAGCACAATTATTGGCATAAAAGAGGTTTTTAATACCCATTTTTAGAATGTATTCTAGCCTGGGCAATAAAACAAGAATCCCGTTCTCTCTCTCTCCCTCTTTCCCTTCCTCTTTCTTTCTCTCTTTCATTCTTTTTTTTCTTTCTTTCTTTTGCTGTTTCTTTCTCTCTCCTTTTCTAAAATCTCTTCCTCTTTCTTTCTCTCTTTCATTCTTTTTTTTCTTCCTTTTGCTGTTTCTTTCTTTCTCCTTTTCTCTCTTTTTCTAAAATCTCTTCCTTTTTCTTTCTCTCTTTTATTCTTTTTATTCTAAAAAAAAAAAAAAAAAAACCAATTATCTTCATCCACTCACTGAGTTTGCCAAACTTAGCTCCTTTTTTGGCTGGCCTGAAAACTCAAATCCACTCACAGAGAAGGATTTTTACCATTGAGAAGATATACAGGAATGGGCCATGAGCATCAAGGGCCATTCCAAATAAGAAGATCCACCAGTGTTCTGTATGACTTCACAGGGAGAAAGCATCTGCTTATCAATCTCCTTACATGTTATGTAAAAAAAATTTTACTTTGTTATCATTATAATCTACAGAAGAACTGTGTGACTAAATTCAACAACAATCTTTACTCTCAACCTGTTTCTCCAACTATTTACCATCCCTAAGTAAAGATTCTGATTCCATGGATTATAATTTTGGACACAGAAAGAAGTAGATTCAAGTGACAACCAGGAGGCAAAAACATCAGTAGGTCAGACTTCTGGTTTCCAAGAAGTCTGTAGAGTCTAGAAGTTTCCACTCTAGACTCTACAGTAACAAGTAAAAAGCTGAACAAACTGAAAAATCAACAACTCTTCTTAGATCTGTCAGAGAAGTGAGGTCACAGGGCAAATCACTGCCCCCAGAATTGGAGAGACAAACAGGTAGAATCAGAAAACCACAACTTAGTGGAGCAGAAGCTTCTGTGGGAACCAGTGCCAGGGAAGAAAAACGTAAACTATAATTGATGAATTGCTGGCAGGTCACTGTAGACAACTCCAAAAGTTAAAAACTCCAAGGCACTCAATCATTGAGCGGGGTCACATTTTTGTAAGTTTTACCTCCAGGAGCTCAACCAGATTCTCACAGTAAATATTGGAGAAAAATCTTTTCATGCTTATGGCTGACAGCAGAAAAAAGGAACCAATTTGAAATATACCATGGCTCTCTGCTCTTCTTAATAAGGCTTGTCCTCAGCAGAAACTATTTTGCCAAAGCCTAACCTAGCAGTCAGAAGAGAAATATGTAATTCCAGCTCCCTCTACTCTTCCATATGGAAGATGAGAAATATCCAATGCGGCCCCCTCTAGGCATCGTATCCCACCTAAGATGGGGAAAAATTGAGAAGCATTGGCAAAGGTCAGAGACCAGGGACACAGGTACACCAGTGAAAGACCTAGAAAAAAGAAAGCAAATTCAATCCAAAGTAAGCAGAAGTAAAGAAATAAAAACTAGAGCAGAAATAAATAAAATTTAAAATGGGAAATCAATAGAGGCAATCAACAAAACCAAAAGCTAGTTCTTTGAAAAGAATAATAACATCAATAAGCCTCTAGTCTCAGGCTGGGCACGGTGGCTCACACCTGTAATCCCAGCACTTTGGGTGGCCTAGGCAGGCAGATCACAAGGCCAGGAGATTTAGACCATCCTGGCTAACACAGTGAAACCCCATCTCAAAAATAATAGTAATAATAAGCCTCTAGTCAGACTAAGAAAAAAAAACAGTCCAGGCACGGTGTGTCATGCCTGTAATCCCAGCACTCTGGGAAGCCAAGGCAGTGGATCATTTGAACCCAGGACTAGCTTGGGCAAAATGGCATCCCATTTTTAAAAAATCCCATCTTTACAAAAAAAAATTCAAAAATTAGCCAGGCATGGTGGTGTGGGCCTGTAGTCCCGGCTACTTGGGAGGCTGAAGCAGGAGGATTGCTTAAACCCAGGAGGCAGAGGCTGCAGTGGGCCAAGGTCCCACCACTGCACTCCAACCTGAGCAACAGAGCAAGAACCTGTGTCAAAAATAAAAAAGAAAAGAAGACAGAAGACAAATTATTAACATCAGAAATGAAAACAGAGACATCACTACAGATCTCATGGACACTGAAAGTCTAATAAAGGTATATTATGAACTACATAAAGGTTAATAAAGGAACAGCTATGGCCACACACTTGATAACCGGGATGAAAAAGACCAGTTCCTCCTTTACCCACCTCATCTGCCAAAACTCACACAAAAATAAACAATCTGAATAGGCCTATATCTATTAAGGAAATTGACTGAATAATCACTAATCTTCAAAACAGAAAGCACCAAGCTCAGATGGGTCCACTGGTGAATTCTACCAAACACTTAAGGAAGAAATTATACCAAGTCTCTACTATCTCTTCCAGAAGAGAAGAGCAGAGAGAATATTTCCTTATTCATTCTGTAAAGCCAGCATTTACCCTAACACCAAAATCAAAGAAATTACAAGACAAGAAAGCTACAAACCAATATTCCACATGAACAAAGATGCAAAAATCAGCTGGGTGCTGTGGCTCACACCTGTAATCCCAGCACTTTGGGAGGCTAAGGCAGGTGGATCACAAGGTCGGGAGTTCAAGATCAGCCTGGCCAATATGATGAAACCTCATCTCTACTAAAAATACAAAAATCAGGCAGGCGTGGTGGCAGGCACCTGGTAGTCCCAGCTACTTGGGAAGCTGAGGCAGGAGAATCGCCTGAACCTGCAAGGTGGAGGTTGCAGTGAGCCGAGATCATGCCACTGCACTCCAGCCTGGGTGACAGAGTGAGACTCCATCTCAAAAAAGAGAAATGACACACCACAACCAAGTGGATTTATCCCAGGTATGCAAGTCTGGTCCAACATTTGAAAATCAATTAACATAACCCACGTCAACAGGCAAAAAAAAGAACAATCAACAGTCAAAAAAAAGAACAGGCAAAAAAAAAAAAAGTTGCACGTCAACAGGCAAAAAAAAGAACAATCACATGATCATATATTATATCAACAGATGCAGAAAAAGCATTTGACAAAATCCAACACTCATAATGAAACTTGGCAAAGTAGGAAGAAAGGGGAACTTCCTCAACTTGATAAAGGACATCTACAAAAAACCTATAGCTAGCATCCTACTTCATGGTAAGAAACACAATGTTTTTGCACTAAGATCAGGAAAAAGGCAAGAATGTTCCCTCTCACTATTCCTTCATACTGGAAGTCCAAACTAACACAAGACAAGAAAGAAAACAAAAAGTATGCAGATTTGGAAGAAAGAAAAAGACTGTCTTTGTTCACAAATGACATGATTGTCTATGGAGAAAATCTGAAAAAGTCAACAACAACAACAACAAAAAACTCTGGGAACTAATAAGCAATTATAGCAAGGTTGCAGGGTACAATATGCAAATATGCAAAAGTCAATCACCTTCCCATATACCAACAATGAACAAGTAGAATTTGAAATTAAAGACATAATAGAATTTACATTCTCATCCAGAAAAATGAAATATTTAGGCATAAATCTAAAAAAAAAATAGAAGATTTACATGGGGAAAACTACTAAAGAAAGACATCAAATAACTAAATGAATGGAACAATATTCCATGTTCACAGATAGAAAGGCTCACTATTGTCAGCATGTCCACTTTTCTCAATTTGATCTACAGATTCAACATCCAACCAAAATCACAGAAATTTGTCTTGTGGCTATCAACAAACTGACTGTAAAGTCTTTTTTGTTCGTTTGTTTTTCTTTTTTCTTTTTTTTTTTCCAATAGCAATGGGGTTTCATCATGTTGCCCAGGCTGTTCTTGAACTCCTGGGCTCAAGCAATCCACCCGCTTCATACTCTCAAAACGCTGGGATTACAGGCATGAGCCACTGCACCTGGCCATGTACAGTTTATATGAAGAAGCAAAAGACCTAGAATAACCAACTCAATATTGAAGAAGGAAAAAAAAAATCAAAGGACTGACACTACCTGACTTCAAGATTTACCATAAAGCTATCGTAATCAAGACAGTGTGGTGTTGACAAAAGAATAAAGAGATCAAAGGAACAGAACAGAGACCCCAGAAATGGTCCCACAAAAAGACAGTTGACTGAACTTTGACAAAGGAGCAAACGTAATACAGTGAAGCAAAGATAATATTTTCAACAAAAGATACTAAAACTGTACATCCACGTGGAAAAAAAAGCTTATATCCTTCACAAAAATCAACTCAAAATATATCACAGAACTTAATGTTAAATGAAAAATTATAAAATTCCTAAAATATAGGGGAAAACTGAGATAATGTTAGGTATAATGATTTTTTAGATACAAAACCAGATGCACAATCAATCCATGAAAGAAATAATTAAAAAGCTGGCCTTCATTAAAATTAAAAACTCTGCTCTATGAAAGATACCGTCAAGGGAATGAGACAAGCCGCAGACTGGGAGAAAATATTTGCAAAAGACACATCTCATAAAGGACTGCTATCCCAAATATACAAAGAACTCTTAAAACTCAACAGTAAGAAAACAAACAACCCAATTTAAAAATGGGCAAGACTTGAACAGTTACCTCACCAAAGAAAATATACAGATGGCAAGTAAATATATGAAAATATATATAACATGGTAGGTTATTAGTCAATTGCAAATTCGAACAATGTAATACCACTATCTACCTATTAGAATAGCCAAAATCCAAAACACCAAATGCTGGCAAAGATGTGGCGCAAAAAGAACTCCCATTCATCACTAGTAAAAATGCAAAATGGTACAGCCACTTTGGACAACAGTTTGGCAATTTCTTACAAAGGTAAACATACTCTTACCATACGATCCAGCAATCATGTTCCTTGGTATTTACCCAAATTAACTGAAAACTATATCCACACAAAAACCTGCATATGAATATTTATAGCAGCTTCATACATAACTGCCAAAACTTAGATGGAACCAAGATGTCCTTCAGTAGGTTAGTAGACAAATAAACTGTGGTACATCCACACAATGGACTATTATTAAGCATTAAAGAGAAATGAGCTAGCAAGCCATGAAAAGACATGGAGGAAACTTAACTGTATACTACTAAGTAAAAGAAGCCAATCTGAAAAGGCTATATACTGTATGATTCCAACTATATATCTTTTAAAAACAAAACTATGGAGACGGGAAAAGATCAGTGGTTGTCAGGGGTTGGAGGAAAGGAGGAATAAACAGGTAGAACACAGAGGGTTTTTACAGCAATGAAACTACTTGGTATGTCACTATAATGGCGGATACATGTTACTATGTCACGATAATGGTAGATACAGTTTATAATAAGGCTCTTAACATTATAGACTGTCAAAACTTACAGAATGAATAACATTAAGAGCCCTAACATAAACTGCTACTTTGAGTGATAATGATGTTCCACTGTAGGTTCATCAGTGGTAATAAACTTATTGCTCTGGTGCAGGGATGTTTATAGTTAGGGAGGCTTGTGGAGAAGGGATGGGAACTCTCTGTACCTTCTGCTCAGTTTTGCTGTGAGCCTAAAATGGCTCTAAAAAATAAAGCCTGTTTTTTAAAAATGCCTGTGCACCTGATGGAGAGGGAGCACCTGACAGAGAGGGGATTTGACAAGATGATGATGACAGAAGAAACAAGGTAAAAATCACAAAATAGCAGAGCTCAAAGATCCTTTTTAGGAAACTATCTTAGGGGCCATTTAGTCCTGTAGACACCAACCTTTTTCAGGTGGTGGTTCACTCTGAGGAATATTATAACTATATTTCATTGCATTATTAAGACTTGAAAAATTTTACTTGCAGAGAATGCAACTAAGTTATGTATCTTACAATGTAAATTCACAAGCTACATTTGTACCTGAAAAAAACAAGCTCCTCTGCTACTTGTCCATTTGTTTTGAAATTTGTGAGCACTCAGAAGCAGGTAGGAAAGTTAAAAAACAAAAAACGTCACAGCAAAAAGAAAAATACATAATAGAGAAGATTCCATTACCTTATTTTTTTCTCAACTTCAGAAGTAGTTCAACTTTTGGTCAGCTCACAGGGGCATAATTTGAGAACTTTTGGTCTAGTCCAACCCTCTCATTTTACAGATGAAGAATCATAAAGACCTTGATTTAAATCAGTTTTTATCTCTGGGTCTCAAGTTCTTCATCTTCCAACTCTGAAGCCCTAAAACTTCCATTTGTTTCTCCACTGCCACTTAAGACAAACAGCTGGTTTCTTTAAAAGAAATAAAATGGGGGGTGGGGTGGTATATTAAAATAAGGTACCCTCTCTTACACTTAGTTCTGCAACATTATATATGATTCTCCCTGTATCTTCAGTCAGTTTATAAAGAAATCCAAAATGCAGGCTGGGTGCGGCGGCTCACGCCTATAATCCCAGCACTTTGGGAGGCCGAGGCAGGCAGATCACGAGGTCAGGAGTTCAAGATCAGCCTGGCCAGCAGGGTGAAACCCCATCTCTACTAAAAAAAATTTCAAAAATTAGCTGGGCGTGGTGGTGGGCACCTGTAATCCCAGCTACTGGGGAGGCTTAGATAGGAGAATCACTTGAACTCAGGAGGCAGAGGCTGCAGTGAGCCGAGACCATGCCATTGCACTCTAGCCTGGGCAACAGAGCAAGACCCTCCGTTCTCAAAAAAACAAAGAGCAAAGCCACAGATCTTAAACCTTGGCTCCCACAATCTCACACTGTATAGTACTTTACAGTTTAAGTGTACAGAAAACCCCTGCCATTTGCTAGGGATGTGTTCCCTAACGTGTAATTTCCCCCAGCAAAATGTGAGTATAATATCAGAAGAATTACTAACTATAACAAACGGAGAACGACAGTTATGTTTAGATGAAGGTTCTGGATCCAGCTAAAGGATCTGTTCTATATATACCAGCTTCGATGCAGGATTCAAAATGTGTGTCATAGCAAATTTATGCATTATATCATGGGCCTTCAGGGGTCACTAGCAAATTGTTGAAATTACAAATGTTAAATCCATACTTTCATTTCCCTTACCTCAGCTCTATCTCGTAGTTATATAAAGTTAGACAAGTTACTTACTTCTCCATCTCTGTTTACTCATTTGACAAATGACAATGATAATGGCACCTACCTTACTGGATTGCTGTGTTTATTTAGATGAGGGATATATATAAAAAGCTGGCCGGGCGTGGTGGCTCACGCCTGTAATCCCAGCACTTTGGGAGGCTGAGGTGGGTGGACCACAAGGTCAGGAATTTGAGACCAACCTGACCAACATGGTGAAACCCTGTCTCTACTAAAAATACAAAAACTAGCTGGGCATGGTGGCATACACCTCTAATCCCAGCTACTCAGGTGGCTGAGGCAGGAGAATCACTTAAACCAGGAGGCAGAAGTTGCAGTGAGCTGAGATCACGCCGCTGCACTCCAGCCTGGGTGACAGAGCAAGACTCCATATCCAAAAAAAAAAAAAAAAAAAGCTTAGACCAGTGACTGACACACAGTGAGTGCTCACAAAACGTCAAATAATATCTCATTTGAGCCTCACGGCTCAGAGGTATTTTAATTCCCATGGTTTCCAGAGGAGGCATCTAACAATTACCTGGGAACCTAAGGATTTGGCTTTAGGCTCTGGTCTACTCACTGATGACCTTTGTGGGTCACCTGACATTTTGTTTTGTTTCATTGTATTGTTTGTAGAGACGGGGTTTCACCATGTTGCCCAGGCTGATCTTAAACTCCTGAGCTCAAGCAATCTGCCTGCCTCAGCCTCCCAAAGTGCTGGGATTACAGGCGTGAGCCACTATGCCCAGCCAACTTTTGGCCCTTAGTTTAATCTATAAAAATGGGACAATAATACTATTTCTGTCTACTTATATTACTGTTATAAGCACTCACAGAGATCACATATATAGAAAGATTTTGTTAGGTATAAAACACAATATAAGTAAGTCATATGGTGAATATGGTAGTGGGAGGCAGTTTGGAGTAGTGGTTAGGTATACAAGCTTTAGAGTAAGAATGCCTGAGTTCAAACCTTGACTCCACCATCTAGCAGCTGTTGAGACCCTGAGCAATTTACCTATCTTTTCTCTGTTTCTGCTTTCTCACTGGTAAAATTAGAATAACAGTACCTATCTCATTAAGTTATTGACAGGACTAAGTGGATTAATACATGTAAAGCACTTAGAACACTGCCTGATATAAATGGTCAATAAATGTCCATTCTCAATAACTATTATTATTTTTATTGTGAATTTGGCAATTATTAACCTAGTCACAGCCCTACTGCCTTGCCTGACCACTCCTTGGAGAAGACTGTTTGCCTCACCGGCTGTCCTGCAGTCCTGGTCTCTCGGTGCCAATCCTCCACCAGGGCCACAGCCTCCTCACCATTCTCAGGGTGGCGTGCCTGCACCCAGGTCTGGACCTCCCTGGGCAAGATGGTCAGGAACTGTTCCAGCACCAGCAGCTCCAGGATCTGCTCTTTGAGGCGGACCTCTGGCCTCAGCCAACGACAGCAGAGAGCCCAGAGCTGGCTGAAGGCCTCATGGGGTCCAGCTGCATCCCTGTATTGGAATTGCCTGAAGCGCTGGCGGGAGGCCTCGGGGCCAGGGACAGGGTCACGTTCCTTCTCCCAGGGTTTGGATTCTGCTCCCCATGAGTCCTCTTCCAGTTTCACAATCAGGAGTTCTTCAGGCTCTGGTCGGGGAGACCCCTGGGCTTGGGATTCCAGAGCCACAGCCATTGTCTAGCCCAGATGTCTCACTTCAGCTGCGTTGTCCTCATCTAATGTCTTCCTGCATCTATGGCGAGTCCTTCAAGAGGCTCCTAGAAAAGGGACTGCTCCCCAACACTCTGAAGGCAGAAAGACAAATGACAGAGTGTGAGCAAGAGGATGCAGAAGCTTCAGTTCCCCACTTGTGCCATACCTTCCACCACCTTTGCATGGGGTGGAGGAGCTAAGAGATGCCCCTTTCCCACAGGCAGGAAGTGAAACCACAATCTGGCACCCAAGCTGGTAGTAGCACACTTTGGAGGAAGACAGCACTGTATTCAATCCTCTAGGTCATGCGTGAACACCTTAGCCTGGCATCCCACACCTCCATGATCTGGCCCCAGTGTAGACTTCCTCCCTCCTACACATGTCCAAAGTCCAACCTTCCCTCAAGTTGGGTTCCAAATGTCACCCGTTCCATAAGGCCTTTCTTCCCGAATCTTAAAGCATGGCTGGCATTCCTCTAAGGATGCTCTCCTTGCAAAATCCAACAACTCTATGCTATCCCCTGGTCATCCCACCCATATGGCATTATTCACCATCCCTATACATGACTCCTAAAACTCCAGCAAGGACCTGTTTCCAGACCTCCAAACCCAAAAATCCAAACCCCTTCATGACATTTCTACTTGACTGTCCCTTAGGTACCTCAAACTCAGTGAGTCAAAAACTGGATTCATTATTTTCTCCTGCAATCATGTCTGCCTTCTGAAGCTCCCCCTTCAGTGAAGGCACTGCCATCAAGTTGTCCACACAAGAAACCTGGTCATCGTCATTCTCTAAGATCCCCCAAATCCAATTCATCACCACGCTGTGTCCACTTGGCATCTCCATCTCCAATGCCACTACTTCGGTGCAGAGAATCATCATGTCTTCCACCTGATCAGCCTCCTAACACGTCCCTGCCTCCACTCACCTCACCCCAATCTTTGCTCTATTCTTTGCACAACAACCAAACCAGATCAAAACCTGACTACACCACTTCCCTGCTAAACACCCTCCAGTGATCTCCCATTTCCCTCAGGATAAAGCACAAGCATTATCCAAGTCTCCAACTCATCTCTTTACCATGCTCCACTAGTTATGGTGCTCCAGAAGCACAGCTCGCAGATCTTACACCACGCTGCCCTCTGAACCTTTCCCTCTTTGGGAAGGTCTTCTTTGGGAATGGCCTTCTCCCTTCCTTCATCTAGATAGGTCTCAGCTTAAATTGCACTTTTTCCATGAGGTCTTCCCTGCACCCTGAAACAAGATTCAGCCCTCGACCACAAGCTCCCATAGCATCTTACATTTTCTCTACCATAGCCCTGATCATCCTTTATTGTAATTTTCTTACCCACTAGATCATTGGCTTCCCGAGAGACCTAGCATAGTGTCTCAGGACATATAGGAAGTAATATATAATAAAGTCATGAATGATCAATTGATGATGATGGTGTGTTATTAAGCATAGATTACAATTAATCCCTTTCTGTGCACACTAGATAAAAAATAAATAAATGATCTTCCTACTCATGCCAAAAGGAATTTCTCTCTCTTTTATTTCTATGTCTTTGTGACACTTACCACTTTCTACACAGTATGAGAAGGATGTGTGTATCTATGTGTGTCCCCAAGGAGATTACAGCCTCTCTGATGGCACCCATGCTGAGTTATCTGAAAAAATGAGCTCCTCGTGTCATCCCAACACGTCTAGATGACATAAAAAATGCCTACTCAAAGGAGATCATTAGCTGCCTCCAAGTAAGAATAACACAGCTGAATTGAGAATGGAGAGATGGTGGTATTTTTCATTTTAGGTAATCTGACTGGACTGAAGAGAAACAAGGCAAGGGTTATAAAAATTAAAATCTGGTCCTGAAGACCTCCATATACTTAGGAAGAGGCCTAAAGCACAACTCATGGCTACCTGGCAACTTTCTACTCATCCTTCAACTACCAGCTCAAATGCCACCTCCTTTGATAGGAGTTTCTTGACATGTCCTTGTCATGTCCTGCCCTCCAAGAATTGCCTCTCTGATCTTATATTCCCAAAGCAACTGGTACATCCCTCTAATACAGGTATTATCCTACACCATTGTAGTAACCTGTGACTACATCTGATAGCCCCATTAGACTATATTACTAGGACCAGTATTGTATGTTACTCATTTCTGTATCCACAGTGCTCAACCCATTATCTGATAAATAGCAGGGCCATTAAAAAGTTTTATTACCACTTATTAAAATGAAAACCTGGTATATCAAAAACCCAACGTGATATGGATGATCCATAATTTATATTAAAGAATTCACCTTTCATGAAATTTCTTTAACCACAACCTTACTGATGCATGAGTTCAAACACATTTCTCTCACCCTCTCACACAAGGAGTAATTCACCAATCATTTCTAGAGTACCTACTATACCCTGTTTGGAAGCTACAGGTCTAACAGTAGCTGGGACTGACAGTCCCTACCTTCATGAAAATTACAGCCTAGTGAGACAGACAGTCAATAAGCAAGCAAAGACATCTGCATTCCTGCATAAAGAGGACACCACAACAAAACAGGCAATTAGCAGTCACACCAGGCCCAAAGCTCAGTCTCAGATAACAGATATTTTCTTCTGGGAAGACTTGAAAGTCCCAAAGTTTTGTTTCAAAGACAAATCGGAAAGCCCCAGGGACCATATATCACCATAACCTTTTCCAGTCTAAGGAAGTTAGACTGAAATATGGATAGCAGGCTACTGCGGGGAGAGGGAGGCCAACAGTCAGCCAATAGCAGGATGACTTCACACAGAAGTGAACAAGGGAAAATGGACAGGGGCATTCCTCAGTTCTGAGATGACCAAATATCGAGCCTCATTAGGACCAGCAATTTCTAAGAGAACCCCTTTACTCAGTGACCACAGGGTGCCGGGCACAGCGCTGTTTCACATTTATAATTTCACTGAATCCTCCAGGCAGCAACTGGAGTCTCATTAGGCATTGAGCTGCATTTCACGGACCTGTAACTTCCCCTATAGAGATCAGAAAGAGAGAAAGAGCATAATTTAGATAATGCAGCCAGTTCCATTCACTATCTGTTCAAGAATAAGCATGTGGTGATGGCACCCAGGATTTTGCTAGTCCCCAGGTTGATCTTGATTCCTTCGTGCTTCTCTTTCCACTGAGTGTGAGTAAAGTGTCTTTCATACTGCACAGTCCTTAACACAAGCCAATTCTCATCTCATGTTCAAACAACAAAGCCTGGCTGTGTTGATTAGCTTATTTATTGAAATAAGCTAATTTCAGAAATGCTGGTTTCTGAAATGGCTCCTTGCCAAAGGATTTTCAAGTTGACTGTGATTTTTGGCTAAAGTGATTTTCACCCTTAGAATATAATTTTCTGACAAGGTATGACTGCACTATATCCTGAATTACCTAAAGGGAAACTGAGCATCTGTGAAGATTTACTTAAGGTTACACAACTAGCAAGTGGCAGAGTTAGGGTCTAAGCCCAGATCCCTTTTCTCCAGTCCTTTTTCTTAATCATATCTTACAGCCTCTTCAATGTCTGCCAGTCATCCAAACTCCTAAGATGATAGTATGGCAGAGTGGAAAGAACATTAAGGCAGGAGTGAGCAGACCGGAATTCTAGTTCCACTCCTGCCGCTAATCAGCTGTGTTACTTTGGACAAGCCATGTAGCCCCTGTGGCTGCCTAGCTAGGCTGCAGCTTACAGCCTGATCCTACTCAGCAGTTGCCCTAGGTTCCCCAATTAGTATGATGGGGTAGAGCAAGAGGGAAGGGAAACTAGAGTCAGTGGGTACAAGGACCTAGCAACGTAAATGAATCAATGACTTACGTGAACTGCATGGGCACTATAGCCAACTGTAGAGTGCCAGGGGAACACAGGCCCAGAATATTCCTAGGCCTGCTAATTTTCCAAAATAAGCTCGCACTCTTGGATTTTTAAATGTTGGCAACCAATTCAAAATTGTTTCACACACTGTGATGATTAAATAAAGCATCATGGTGGACTTCATTCAGCATGGGCTGTCGCCTTGCCATCTTTCAACTAAGCGATCTCAAAGGTCTCTTCCAATATCCAAAAAGACCTCGAAAGAGTACAGACTCTCCCAGGTAATGAGGGATAAGTGTTGACTGCCATCAAAATCAAGATCTCTTTACAAACACAGGAGAGCTGAGGGACATCTTGGCTCCTAGGGTAGTTAAGTATGAATGTGGTCATGAGGAGCCCACTCAGTGAAAAGGGAAGAGATTCTCTCCAGTTCCATGGGAAAGGCCAAGACTGGTCTGCGACCTCCAAAGAGAAAAAACTGGGAACTCCCCAAAGGCTGTCAGGCCCACTTGGCTGACAGTCCAAGCTATGGCTTAAAGTAGGTTGACCTAACCTCCCACATAAGGGCTTAAACCAGGGAGAGCAAATAGGTTTCATTTAAAGCACAAACTTCAATCAGCTGGAAGTGGCTGCCTAGAGCAGTGTGCTGAGGGCTCTGAGTACTGTGTGAATATGTGCTATAAACCATCCAATTAGCCATGACTGCCAGGGACACAGAAAAGGGCACTAGTAGCCCACATACCATGTATTTGTCACCCCTGGCTTAAACTCCCATTGGCAATGAATCAGCTTCAGCTTCCAGCAGATAGCCCTGTCGGGCAGGGGAGGACTAAAGCTCCTGCCCTAGAAATCCACTGGAAATAGCAGTCTTCAAGGCTAGTTTAGCAAAGCTTACCCTGCATGGTCTTTATTCACACATACATTAAGTATTTACTGCTGCACATCAAGTGTTACTGCTCTAGATTGGGCAGTGGGCAAAACAGAGGTGACAGAAACATTGTCCCTGTCCTGGAGATGCTCACAGTCTAGTGGAAGAGACACACAAGTCACAGATAATTATGATCAAATGTAATAAGAGAAGTTATGGGAGCTGGGGGTTGGGTGTGACTTAATTTGCTTAAGGGAATTGAGCAAAGTAAGAGTTGAATTGGTTTTTTAAGTTAAAGTAGTTCTCTTGGCAAAGAAGGTGACAGGCGAGGAGAGAATACTCTAAGCAGAGAGAACAGCATATATAATGATGGAAAACCAAATGGCCTACCCAGGAAATGACGAGAACCTTGACAGCCCTGGAGTGTGAGGTGCATGAAGATTAGGCTGCAAAAGGAGTTTACCAAGGACAAGGTGTTTGGACTTAACTCTACAGGTGATGGGAGCCAATGAAGGTTTTCAAGCAGAAGGCATAACCAGATTTGTAGGTTAAACAGATTACACTAGGTGCAATGTGTGTGTTCATGCTGGGGAACTGAAAAGGCTTCTGCAAAAACCCTACGAGAGAGGCCGACTGAAATATATTAAAGAAACTGAAAGATTGGAAGATCCTTGGACGTGAAAGAATGCAAGAGGAATCAGAGGGTAGGTAGGTAAGTAGGTAGGTAAATGGGATGACGATGCCACTGACTTCCATAAGGCATAGGAAAGAAGTACGGGTTTGGGGCAGAACACAATAGCTAGTTCCATCCACCGGGTTCCAGAGGTAACAATCATTAGAGAGGTATCAAATTAGATACGCTTGTCCTGGATGGGAAGACAGATTGAAACACTATTTTTAAGGTCAGGCTCCAAGCTCAGGCCCTCTTCACTTTTTGCCAGGGCCCCAGACCCTCTATCCTTTCCTCTGTGGTCTCCAGACCTTTCTATGGCTCTCCCACCTCCAAAACCTCCCCTATCTCCTCGCCTTCAGACCTTTCTAAGGCCCTCCACATTCCCAGGGCCCTCTATCGCCTCCTCATCCCCGACCCCTGTATGACCCTTCCCATCTCCGGCCGCTGCATCCTCTGACCGCCCCTCACCCTCCACCCCCACATACAAGCTTCCTTCCCTTCTCTCACCTTCCCCAGCCCACTATGTCACCACCACCTCCTGTCTCCAGCCCAGAGCCTGCGTCTCAGCTGCCCCCGCCCCGCCACCCGGACTCACCCACCGAGACACCCACTTCACAACAGGGCGGAAGTGCTCCCGGGCTCGAGCAGGGAATGCTGGGACCCGGAGTCCGAACGGCGCCACCCCAGGAATGGAACGTCTGAAACCACAATTCCCAGAAGGAACCGCGCTAGCGCCGGTGGGCGTCCCCCCTTCGTTTGCTGCCTTTCAGACGTCATCAGCCAATATATGTGTCAGCTTCTCACGGACCCTGATACTGGAACAAATCGGAAAGGGGGCGACACATGGGGGCGGGACCTATGGTGATCCAGGCCTTTTCCATACGCTCCCGAATAGCAGCACTGCCCAATGAGAAGGCACTAGAGCAGAAGGGGGCTGGGTTCTATTGAGGGGGCGAAGTGAGAGCCTCAGACCCTGAGAGAGAAAGCCAACACAATAAGAGTGAGCGACTAGAGGTGACCAGCCCGATAGGCAGGAAAAAATTGGACAGTTGTAGTTTCAATTTCCAGCTTACAGCTAACTGTGTGACTTGGGAAGAATTCTGAACCTCGTTTTCTTCACCCATAAAATGAGGGTAATAATGGCATCCATGTCACCGGGTTTTGTGAGGCTTCAATGAGAGAATACACCTAAACCGATTAGCTCAGGGCCTGGCTCCTAATAATGCACAGCGATCGTTAGCTGTTATTATGTAAATCAGTTAGTACAGAGCTTGGCTGCTTCGTGGGTGTCGAAAGAATGTTAATCATTATTACAGAATAATCCTCATATAAATGCGGTTGCTCTGTACCACTGTGAATACTTTGGGGCATGAGCAATCTAATATGGTGTTGAGAATGTGGATTTTGTAGTCAGACATGTATCCAAATCCCAAGTCAACTAATTCCCAGCTGTGTGGCCTTGAACAAATTACTGCATTTATTTTGTCTTTGGATTTTCCATCTATAAAATGCAAGTAATGCAAAAGAACTTACATCACAGGGTGTTGTGACGGTTAAATGAGACGATTTAGGTAAAGCATAGTCTCTGAAGTCAAGCTGCTTGTGTGTGAAAGTTCTTACTTTCACATGAAGAATGCAGGTCTTGCCACTTGCTAGTTGTGAAACCTTGGGCAAATTACTTAGCTTCTTTATGCCTCAGTTTTCTCATCTGTAAAACGAGAATGATAATAATTGCTTCTACCTGATAAGGTTGTTGAGAGGAATAAATGGGAGAAGGTATGTAAAGAGCATGCACATGTCTAACACACAGAAAGTGTTTGATAAGCAGTAGCTAGTCCAGGTGCAGTGGCTCATGCCCATAATTCCAGTATTCCGTGAGCCTAAGGCGGGAGGATTACTTGGGTTCAGGAGTTCAAGACCAGCCTGGGCAACATGGTGAGCCCTCATCTCTATTTGAAAAAGTAAAAAACACAATAAAATACATAGTCATTAGCTATTATTATTGTTACTATCAATGGTCATGAGGCTTAGGGAAAATTGACAATAAGTAGCATCTGGTAAGGGCTCAATGCATGTTGGCTAGTGTTAAAATAGGAGAATTCTATATCTTAGTTTCAACGACCCAGTTCAAATTCCTTCTCTGTGAAACATGTTCCAACTTATTTATAGTAATAACTCGTGGTTTTACTCAGTAAACATAATGGCAACCTATAAACACTCCTTAAAGTCTCATAACAGTCCTATGAGGTTGGTATTGTTTACGCCACTTTACAAAGAGGGAGTGAGACTTAGGGAAATGAAGTGACCTGCTCAAGATCACAGAGCCAATAAGTACCAGGGCTGGGATTTGTCACCCTCTGGCCATATGACTCCAAAGGTCCCACACTGCTTAAGGAAGAGACCATATGTGGAAGTGGGGAGGGTTTGAGATGCGGAGGGACAATGCAGCAGTGTGGGGTGTCAAGGGAGCTGGAGACATTTGAGAGAGTGTCAGGATCTGAAGTTGAAGAGGCAGCTTTGCAGGGTCAGGTAAGGACATCCACTTCAGCATTGTCTGCCCTGAGGAAGGGAGGCGAGTGTGCAGAGAGAGGCGAGGACGCCGTTAGGACACAAGAGGGCGCGCCTTGCCCTAAATCCAGCCTCCAATTATTCTCTGGTTTCCCTTAGCCTTTGTCTAATTGAAGCCTGGCGTTCTACAGAAGAGGAAAACGAAGGAAGGCCCCAAGAGGCCAAGGGCCCGTTAGTGCCATGTAGAAATAAGCAACAGAGCCCGAATCTGTTCCAGGTTCTCTCTGCTTCAGCACCCGTCAGAATTTGTTTGCAGGCATGCTGTCCACATTTTTCTATCAGGACTCTCTCTGATTTGGGCAGACAGTAGGCTCTAAGGATGCAGAGATGAAGCAAACCTGGTTTCTTACCCCATGGCCTGATCTCTATAAACTTTCACAATAGAGCACTCCCATGAGTAAAAGCTTTTTGAGTTTTTGAGTTGAGCACACACTCCCAACATATGTGTATTTATTTACTTGTAAATTATGTACCTGGGCCAGGCAAGGTGGCCCATACCTGTAATCCCAGCACTTTGGGAGGCCAACGTGGGCGGATCACGAGGTCAAGAGATTGAGACCATGGCCAACATGGTGACACCCTATCTCTACTAAAACACAAAAAATTAGCCAGGCGTGTTGGCAGGCACCTGTAGTCCCAGCTACTCAGGAGGCTGAGGCAGGAGAATCGCTTGAACCCAGAAGGCAGAGGTTGCAGTGAGCCGAGATCATGCCACTGCACTCCAGCCTGATGACAGAGTGAGACTCCATCGCAAAGAAAAAAAAAATGATGTGCCTGTAATAGCTAACTTTTCTTGAACATTTACAATGCATTATTAGGTCCTCCTCTCAGCTCTTTATATGTATTAACTCATTGAATACATCCAAAACCTTCTGAGGGAGAATCCAATACTATCCCATATTACAGAAAAGGAAAGTACGGTATGGAGAGGTTAAATAGCACGCTAAAGCCACATGGCTAAAAAAGCAGGCAGTCTAGCTTCAGAAGAAGGCGAGATTTTTTTAAAAAATAGAAATAGAAGTTATAACAGTTTCTTTGCAACCCTAGTGTGATTATCTTGTGCACTCAGCTTTGGAGACCGTGCCTTGTATTGCTTTCAGACCTGTGAGATCCCTCGTTTGAGAAAGGGAGGTGCAGGAAGTTGTGGGAGCCCAGGGGCAACAGTTATCTAGGCTAGGAGGTCAGGAAAGGCTTCTGAAGAAAGTGATGGCTGAACTGCATCTTAAAGAATACTTAGGAATTCCCCAGGGGAAAGGTGTTTTTTCAGTGCAGGAACAGCATATGCAAAGGCCCAGAGGCAAAATGTGTGACAGTGTCCTGGGACCTACAAGTAGTCTAGCATAGTAGAGTACAGAGTAACAAGGGGGTAGGCTCCTCCTCCCAGTGTTGCTGTGAGGCTCAGCTGGAGATAGATGGGAACAGACCTTCATGTTTTCATTGAGGTAATAGGCAGTCGGTCTGCTATCTCCTGGACGGTGGCCAAGCAGAGCTCCAGGTGGCAGCACAGGGTGTGCAGGGCCTGGTGACTCAGCACACAGAGCATGACCCAGCTGCCCACCATGCTGCCTGCCACAATGTCAGCCACATTCTTGCCTGGCTCAAAATCCCGCTTAGGGAGGCAGAGGCGCAGCCCTCAGTCAGCTGGAGGGCAGCCCTCTAGAGCAGGCAGCAGCTCCTGCACCACCCGGCCCTGGTCTTGCCCGAAATGCGACACAAACACATCATAGAGGAACCTCTTGCCCTCACCCTTCTGACTCCTGAGACTCTGGAACCAAACACTGAACAAGGCCTGGAGATAGAGGAACCAGAAGTCCCTGGCTTCCTTTAGGAAGGGCAGGGAGACCAGCAGAAGCAGCAGGGCAGGGCTGCCCTAAAAGAGCTCCAACCCCAAAGTCTTGGGACAGTGGTTCCAGAGAAAAGGGAAAAGGAGATTCTGTGAGTAGCCCCCAGCTTCTAAATGGCACAGATGCTGTGATACTCTGTGCATGTATGTTCTGGGGGGCCACTGAAGCCAGAGCCCCACCCAGGCATTGGCACACTGGCAGGCCAAGGATGAAGTCAGAATATAGGTGTACTGGGGCATCCAACGACTGTGCTCCTGGAGGCTGTCACCCAGCATGAGGCCTTTCTCCCTGTCTAGCACTAAGACCTGTAGACTGCCTAGGCCCTGGAGAGCAACAGCAGACAGTGTCTCCAACCCTGTTTGGGACAGCTGCAGCACCTCAAGCCTGGGCAGCTCACCCACCAGCCTCTCAAGCCACAGTGGGCAAGGGCATGCTTGAGATTGCAGTGGCTGCAGCTTCAGCTCCTGTAGGCTGGGCAGTCCTGTGATGCAGCAGGGCCTAGAGCTGTGCCCGTTTCCCCATACCTTCAAGGACTTGAGCCTGGGGAGCTGCCAGAGGAAGAAGCTGGAGGTGTCCTGGGAACAGAGGGCCTCCAAGCTACTGCCAAGCAGGGAGAGTTGATGAAGGGCAGGGAAGATTGTAGAGAAATTCTGGGTCTCTAATTGCAGTCCCCAGCCCTTTAAAGTCAGAATCTGCAAGACTGGAAAGACGTTAGGAGACACCTTCCAATGGTTCATGCCTGAAACTGCATGGAGCTCCAAGCTAGTCAGCCTTGTAGGCAGAAAATGCTACTCCAGAAAGGCCAAAGGGGAACAGTAGTCTCAGGCTGTGCAGACTTTTTGGGCCCCAAAAGTCCCAGGTTGGGCTCAGCACTATGTGGATGTCTAGCAGGTTTAGGGTGGTCAGTGCAGGCAGAGGAGCCAGCCAGCCCTCAACCAGGGTTACCAGGGGATTACTGGCCAAGTTCAAGGTCTATAGCCTCTGTATGCCCTGGAATACCTGGCCTTTCAAGCAAACCAGCTGGTTCCCTGAAGTAGCAGCTCCCGCAGGTGGGGCAAACAGGAGAAGATGGCTGGGGACAGGGTACACAGGCTATCCTTGGACAGATCCAGGGCCTGCAATACTGACAGAAACCCTGTCTCATTCATGCACAGCATGGTACACCTCAATTGGTTGTTGGCCAGGTTCAGTCTCTGACGCCTAGGCATGGCAGCCCAGAAACCTTGTGGTAACTCAGTCAGGCCATTGCTCTGAAGACCCAAGCTCTTCAGGCTGTGACAGGAAGCCAAGCCTTCCAGGCCTATCTGATTAATTCCCAAATTCAGCTTCTGCAGCTCAAAATGGGCAACTGTCCCAGCAGCAGATCTCAGCCGTGTCAGTGAGTATCAGAGACAGGGCATCCAATCTCTGCAGCCCCAGTCCCACCAGTGCAGCTGCCTTCATCTTTGTGTGGTCCAGATTCAGAGTTCCCAGCTTGAGGCCCTGGAGGGCTCCAGGACTGGCCAGCTTCAGCCTACTATTGAATGACAGGTCCAGCATGTCCAAGGCCCAGGCATCCCCAGAGGAGGGGCCATGCACCAGATCTGGGAAGATATCAGCCAGCACCCCCACATTCTGAAGGCAACTATGCCTGATTGACAGCCATCGTAGTATGTAAGGCAACCAGACCCCCAAGTTCCCACCCAGGCAGGGACCCAAGAAAGCGGGTAGGAACATGAATCCTCCCATGCGGGGAGCTATAAAGAGAGATGATGCAGCTACCCCAGCCTCCAGAGAGCTTCTGGCAGGAGCCAGGTGAGGTGCAGATTCAGCCCAGGAAAGCTGGAGAAGGCATCCTGAGGCAGAGCAGAAATGGAACCAGAAAGACAAAGACCCTCCACATTCTGTGGCACAACTTCCAAAGCCCGCATCAGGTTGGTCACCGAGAGGCGTGTGGTGAGAAAGGGCAGGCTGGAGTCCAAGGGGCAAATCAGGACACCAGAGGCAGCTGGGAGCCTTCAGTCACTAGGCTATTGGAGACGGTCCAGCCTGTGGTCAGAGGAAGATACAGGAGCAGACCAGGCAGCAGCAAGTGCCTGTCCCTTTCAGCACAAGGCCTAGTTCACAGAGAAGCAGAATCACAATCCCACTCTGTCTCCTTCCCTTTTCCAGACTACATCCTTCCCCTCCAAAATACACATACACGATACCACATCAGTGACAAGATACACAGCCCCCAGTGTGCCACGGTCAGGGGACCACAGTGTTTCCCAATGGTAGAACTGCTACGGAGCTGAATGGAAGAGTGGGACAAGGAGATACTTACAGCGGTGGCTCCAAGGGTCAGGAGAAAGAAGAGGCAGACTACCAGTAAGACGGGGCCCAGGTCTCACTTCTCTAAGGAATCAAGCAGGCTGGGCACAGTGGCTCATGCCTGTAATCCCAGCACTTTGGGAGGCCAAGGCAGTTGGATCACCTGAGGTCAGGAGTTCGAGACCAGCCTGGCCAACATGGTGAAACCCCGTCTCTACTAAAAATACAAAAATGAGCCAGCTATGGTGGCAGGCACCTGTAATCCCAGCTACTAGGGAGGCTGAAACAGGAGAATCACTTGAACCCAGGAGGCGGAGGTTGCAGTGGGCCGAGATTGAGCCACTGCACTCCAGCCCGGGCAACAGAAGCAAAACTCCATCTCAAAAAAAAAAAAGGAAGCCAGCACTGTTGCTGAGCACAAGATTTGGGATCACAGGTCCAGGAACCCACTCAGTCATTATTCTGGGCTGGGCACTTCACCTCTCTGAACTTCGATTTCCTCATCTGTAAAATAAACATACTGCTGCCTGCTTCATAAGATTGCTGCAAATAACATATGGATGTCAGAATGGGCTTTTGCTCCTCATCATCCCTCATTACTACTTGCTCTCCTTACTCGTAATAAAAAGCAGGAAGAAAACAGAGTTTCTTTCAAAGTAGAAGTCTTGTAAGCAAAATAATACATCGAAAGGTTGCTCTCATGGATATCTTGCAGTGTTCCAGATGGAAGATTCCAAAAAGCCCAAACTTCAGAAGACTATAAGGCTCCATTCCTGCTCTTTCAGGCTGAAGCAAGGAAGGAAGCGCCCTATATTAGGCCATTCTTTGCATTGCTATAAAGGAATATCGAAGACTGGGTAATTTATAAAGAGGATGTATTGGCTCATGGCTCTGCGGACTGTATAAGAAGCATGGCACCGGCATCTGTTTGGCTTCTGGCGAGGCCTCAGGAAGCTGCATTCACAGCAGCAGGAAAAGGGAAAGCAAGAGCATCGCATGGCAACAGTGGGAGCGAGAGAGAGAAGGGAGTGGTGCCAAATGCTTTTTTTAAAAAAAACTTTTAAGTTCAGGAATACGTGTGCTGGTTTGTTAAATAGGCAAACTGATGTCACAGGGGTTTGATGTACAAATTATTTCATCCCCCAGGTATTAAGCCCAGTACTCATTGGTTATTTGTCCTGATCTTCTCCCTCTTCCCACCACCAACTCACCAACCCTCAGATAAGCCCCAGTGTCTGTTGTTTCCCTGTATGGCCACACACTTTTAAAGAACTAGATCTCAGTCAACTCAGAGCAAGAATTCACTCATCTCCCAGCGGATAATGCTAAACCATTCATGAGGGGTCTGTCACCACAATCCAGTCACCTCCCACCAGGTCCCACCTTCAACACTGGAATTACGTTTCAATGTGAGATTTGGAGACATCCAAACTATATCAAGCCTCGTGGCTTTGACCTTGACATGCACTACCGGGATGGAGCCACGATTTAAGAGATAGCTGAAAAAGAAAAAGATCCAGGAGCAGTGGCTCATGCCTGTAATCCCAGCACTTTGGGAGGCCGAGGCAGTGGATCATGAGGTCAGGAGTTTGAGACCAGCCTAGCCAATACAGCAAAACCTCGTCTCTACTAAAAATACAAAACTTAGCTAGGCTTGGTGGCGGACACCTGTAATCCCAGCTACTCAGGAGGCTGAGGCAGGAGAATTGCTTGAACCCAGGAGGCGGAGGTTGCAGTGAGCTGAGATTGTGCCATTGCACTCCCGCCTGGGTGACAGAGCAAGATTCCATCTCAAAACAAAATAGAACCAAAAAACCTAAAAGCAAAAAAAAAAAAAAAGAGAAAAAAAGAAAAGGAAAGGAGTTTTATGATTATCTCAAATAATGTGGTACACTATTCAATACATTATCTGTTCATGATTTTCAAAAATAACTGGTGTCCACCCCTATAATCCTAGCTACTCTGGAGACTGAAGTGGGAGGATCACTTGAGGCCAGGAGATTGAGATCAGCCTGAGCAACACAGTGGGACCCCCATCTATTAAAGAATTTTTTTAATTAGCTGGGCATTGTGGCACACATCTGTAGTCCCAGCTACTCAGGAGGCTGAGAGGGGAGAATTGCTTGAACCCAGGAGTTTGAGGCTGCAGTGAGTTATGATCATGCCACTGCACTCTAGCCTTGTGACAGAGCAACACCCAACTCTAAAAGTAAATAAATACATAATAAACTTAGAGAGAGAAAAAATTCCTTAATGTATAAAAGGGTCCCTGCCCTATATCTACAACAATTAATGGTGAACCATCCATTGCATTCAATTTAAGGCTGGCAATGAGACAATTAAAACTGTGTTCACCTACATAATGGAGGTCTCAGCCAGAAGAATAAGAAATAAAGAGAACAGAAATTAAAGGTATAAAACTGTAACTATTTGGAAAGAAGAAACACAGGGATCACCATTTACAAGATGCTGTGGTTTTCTACATAGGAAATTCAAAAATTTCTAGAAACAAACTATTTAAAGAATATTGAGCAAAGATGCTAAATATGAGACTTTAAAAAAAAAAAACTTTGTAATACACTAGTGTATTAGTTAGGATTTCAACAGGAAACAGTACATTCAAATTAGGACTTTTCTAATAGGTTTATATGCAAATAAACTAACCATAAAGGTGTTAGCAGGGCTTATGGACAGTTCACAAACCCAGGCAGGACTAGAAGCATAGGAGCTGTCACCTCTCCTAGAACTGAAGAGTTAAGGACAGGGAGAAGTCACCAAAACCGGGAAGGAGAAAGAAGTTTATACAATCAGTTGCCTTGAGAGGTGCAATGGCATTTGGTCAAGTTGCAAAATCAACCTGAAGGGACCTCACAGGAAGGAAATCAGGAGCATATATGTTCTGACCTCTCTCCTCTCCCTCCCTCTGATCTCTTGTCAGGATTCCCCATTGGTCCCAGAATCAAGGGCAGGGGGAAAAACTTTAATGTAATCCATTCAGGTCAGCTTCCCTGAGCAAGGCAGAGCAAGACGGGAAGGACAAGCAGATGTGGAGGCCCAAACAAAAGAAAGGTAGTGTGACAGTCAACAATGAGAAAACAGATTTTGAAAACAAACTTTAAATAATAAGAAGGTACAGGATATATAGGTAAGTGGGGCAGAATAGAGTTAGCTGAAAACACAGGAGAATATCTTCCGGGTCTTTGGATATGCAAAATTTTCCTAAATAGGCCATAAAAAGAACTAGCCATAAAACGTTTTCATAAATTGGACTATGTTTAAATTATGAAATTGTGTTCATTAAAGGATACGACTAAGAAAGTTACAAAAAAAAAAAAAAAATAAGAGAGAGAGATCCAAGGTGGTCGACTACCAGCAGCTCAGGATTGTAGCTCCCAGAGAAAGCTCACAGAACGAGAGGACGCCACATTTTCAGAAAAATTTTTGTTGCTTACGGACTAGGATTCCCAGCGGAGGAGCCCCATGAGTCGCCAGCGCGACTCTTGTGGCCGGCGTGGCAGTTTTGCCGGCACTTCAGCGTGGCAGTTCTCAGTGCAGAGTAAACGGGACTAGCTTCCCTTTTGATTGACGTTTGGATCTCCAGGAAGGTGAGTTGCCCATCTGAATGATTGAAATAAGGATTCAAGAGGGAAGCCAGACTGGAGATCCCCCGAGCAGAAAAGCACCACGAGTCTTAATGCCGTGGTTTTAGCCAGCACAGTGAGTTGCTCAGATTTCGGCGTTGGGAATCAACAAGTTGGACGTCCACTCAGAGACCTAAATTGAAAGTAGGTAATTACAGAGACGACAAGTGGATAAAATTACAATGACGAGAAGGAACCAGCATAAAAAAGCTGAGAATACCCAGAAGCAGAATGCTTCTCCTTCTACAGGGGATCATAGTTCTTCACCATCAAGGGAACAAGGCCTGATGGAGAACGAGTGCATTCCAGTAACAGAAATGGGCTTCAGAAGGTGGATGATAAGAAATTTTTGAGTTAAAAGAACATGTTCTAGCCCAATGCAAAGACACTAAGAACCTTGAAAAAAGGTTTGATGAAATCCTAATGAGAATAGACAATTTAGAAACGAATATAAGGAAATTATTGGAACTGAAGAACACAATAAGAGAACTTCATGAAGTATGCACAGGTTTTAACAGTCGAATTGATCAAGCAGAAGAAAGGATATCAGAGGTCGAAGACCTACTTAATGAAATGAGAAGACAAGATTTGAGAACAAAGAGTAAAAAGGAATGAGCAAAGTCTCCAGGAAATATGGGACTATGTGAAAAGACCAAATTTACGATTGATCGGTGTACCTGAATGTCATGAAGAGAATGAATCTAAGTTGGAAAATATTTTTCAGGATATTATTCAGGAAAACTTTCCTAACCTAGTAAGGCAGGATAATACTCAACTCCAGGTAATCCAGAGAACACCACAAAGATATT